>VZTF01006149.1:0-130285 GCA_013397755.1 Cnemophilus loriae | reverse complement strand
ATCTCATTCATCCTTAGAATTCAGATTTCTTTAGAATTAAAGTTAATCTGGGTTGGAAGGGACCTTAAAGACCATCAGCTTCCCCATCATGGTAGAATTTTCTGTAACCTAGATTTTTTTCCTATCTAGACATAAGTTTAAACAGAGCCCATCACAAAGGCAAAGAATAATGCAACTCACAGGAACATTAAATACAAGTCAGAGGAACAGAAGCCAAAATTTAATATTTGAAAGCATATTTGGGCAAAACACCACCTTTCATTGCCAGGAGCAACATTAGTTCCCAGACGTGTCCAAGGCATTTTAGGATAAGCACAATAAATTTGCACCTGTCCATAAACCCCTGGAAAAAAAAAAAAAAAAACAGAAGGAGGATTTCAAAGGTTAATAGAAAAAGAGGCTTGGGAAGAACTGAAGCAATAACTAAATATATGGAAATCTTTATATTTATGCATCTTTATATAGCATGTTGCTATATTTTATGAAAACTGTAAGAACAACACAAAGCCTCCACTCAATACAAAGTGAAGGAGCAATAAGTCCTCAATAAAGTAAAATGACGGTCACATGTACAGGCAAGAGAGGGGATTTTAGCTCAGATGTCTCATTGACTCAAATTAGAACTGAAGGAATTGCAGACAATGATATCTACCATTAAAAAAAAAAATATCTAAGTAAACAAATTAGGTAAAAACTCCAGGAATGAAAGATACAAAAAATTATGCAGCTATTATTAATCTTTCTGATCCATGATTTTTTTCTTTTTCCTCTGGAAAACAGATCCAAAACCAGAATAAAAAGTCAAAATATAGAAATTTTCATACAGATGGCATGCCCCAGAAGATTAAGCCTTAGCTCAAAAACATGTGCACTTTTGTTTGAGGTTTGTCTGTACAACATAGTAACAGTTTCCACAGTGGTGGATTTGGATATTACCAAAAATTAGTTTCCTATGAAAAGCAGAATTCATGTTTCATACCAATACTCCCTGGGTGGACATTTATATCCTCCAGACGATCACAGGAAATCCCTTCAGATGCCCGAAGAAGGAACAGCAGCTTTAAATCCCTTTCTAGGGGACGTTGAGAAGAACCTGCAATAAAGACAAAACAGCATCAAACCCACCACAAAAGTATCCATGGCTTCTATGACGCTGAAAATGGGAGGGAAACTAGGTGGGAAGTCTGCGTGAATCTGATTTTAAAGAAACATCTAAATGGCTGAATTAATATTTCCTTTTTCAACCTGTTTTTGCCTTTTTGACGCTTCGTAATTTCACCAGTTCCCAGGTAATCGTGCAGCAAGGATGGGGAAAATTGAAAGACTGAGGGAAAAAAGTAGGGAAAACGAAAGCTGTGGTGTGTGCAATGGTGATAAGTCTGCACAGTAAACTGTATTCCAACCTTGCCTTCATTTCTTTCACCAAGGGTAGTTTACAGCTTCAGAAGAAAATGGCCTAGCACTAAACAGATACTAAGGAGGAAAAAGTAGGACAGTTTTTGCCCTGGAGAAATGTATGCGGAGTCCAGTAAAGGAGTTCAGCATTCCTTTAAAATTAGAGATTAAATCAATTATGCAACAGAAAACTGCAGCAGATGTAGAAGTAAAAAATATATACATATCTGTACAAAATTAGCTGGCCTGTCATGTTCTTTTAATATTTAAAAATTACTAGTTTGGAAAAGAGAGCTGATTTTGTATCCTAAAGAAACACTTTGCTCTAAGAGCCTTTTTTTATTTAAGTGAAATCAATAAAACAATTCATTGTTCTCCACCAGCATCTGACTGATATCTGAGGGTATTTAAATTCTCTGTACAGCTTTTTAATGGGTAAAAGGCAAACCGTACAAGACTTGCATGGTCCCCATGTAATATATCTCACACCAGTGAGCTTGTAAATTCTCTGGGGACATGAAGGGAATTATCTTTCAGTGTCCATCGTCCACCCAAACCAGCTTTGATTTCCTTGTTCAAACTCCCATAACTGTGGTCTGAACACAGGAAAACCAGAAATTAGGTTGCGTCCAAATATGCTTTCACAATTTCATATTTTTTTTACTCCTGGTTACAAAGCATTTATTATTCTAATTAAGTCAGTTAAAACCATCTGATATATCCAATTCTCAGCTCAGTTTTAAAACCACTTTTAAGGAGGCTTCCAGACTTAACAAGCACATACAAAGGACTGGAAATGGGGGTTTTAAAGGATGAACTGGAAGTTGTCACTCCCTTAAAAGAATAACATCTACATTTAGCTAAACATCATAAATTTTAGTCCAAAAAAGCACAACACATTAAGAAATGTTACTCTTGTTAAAAAAAAAGCCAAAACCACACAAATCAAAAATACAGTCAGAGTGAGAAACAAAGGTGATAATAAAACTAATTAGAAAATAAAAGAAAATAAAAAAGGGAAGATAATATTCACAGAAATTCTTCAGTGACTGGAAACTGTAAATGATAAATGACATAAAAGAACACAGGAGTCATCAATGAGTAGAAAAATTCTACTGCTTTTAAGAATATTTAGAAGAAAAATAGGCTTAATACTTGCTTATTGCCGTCAATAGTTTCATGGGTTGAAATCAATGGATTTCAGTAACTTGAATGCAAGTGCTACCAGGGAGTTTTCCAGGAAACCCACTGGACAATTAAGGTGGACTCTTCAATAATTTTGAGATCACTCATGATGTCTGAGAGCCCTTGAAGAAAGCTAATATTGTGCCAATATTTCAAACAAAGATAAAAGTAAGACCCCCAGGTAATTACAGGCCTGTCAACTTGACACTGATTCTAGGGGAAAAATAAATAAAAATGGAATGTCCGACTCTGAACACAATTAATAAATCATTAAAGGTGGATGATATAATTAATGCCAATCAACCTGCTTTTATAGGAAAAAAAGCTCCTGTGAAACTTCCTTGTTATCACCTCCTAATGAGATTACAGGTCTAGTTGATAAAGATAATAGCTTTGATATCGCGTAATTGGCTTCTCCAAGGCACTTGGCTTAGTAGCACAAAACTTTGTGATTAACAAACTACACGAGCACAGCAGGAACATGGCACACACTAATTTACAGCCTGAGTGACTGGAATGGGGACATGGACTTAACCAGGTCTGGCCCTGCAAACCCTGTGACATTCACCGTTGTATTAGAGACACAAAATGGTATGAAGATACTGAAAGTAAGCTGATAAAGTGACACAAATGGAGAGAAAAATTACAGGGATGGTCTGGGAAAGTCAGCAGGAATTTTGAAGTGAAGAATTAGGAAAAAAAGTGAACAATGCTCCAGGGGACCTTTCTTGAGCAGGGTGGTTGGATTAGATGACCTTCAGCGAACCATTCCAACCTTACCCATTCTGTGATTGTCTAATATTGAAAATAATAAGCAAGAGGTCATGAAAAGGTAAGAATCTCCCTGGGAATGAATGGAGAAGAATGAAAAACAAAGGTAAAAGCTGAATAAAGGTCTCAGATACACACTTTGGCTAAGTCTAAATAGATTCCAGCAGAATGGCTCATGAAAATGAAGAAATGGAGGCAGCGGCTACCTCAGATTACTCATGAGGGGAATCCAGAACAGTTGATGCACACAGGTCACGGGGGCTGGATAAGTTTCAGAACCTTATGAAGTAATTGGCTATGAAATCACAGCTCTTGTAATAAGTAGTTTTGTTAAAGCTACCAACTTGCCATAAACAGTGAGAACTGTGATGTCTGCAACACCTGAGTGAAGGATCTGAGTTTTAAGTGTCCGTCTTTAGACTTTGGATGTGAAACCTTCAGGTTTCTTGCCCTACTTTTCTGTGGTGAGCAAGTCCTATGTAGACATCACCATCCTGCACAAGACGAGCAGAAATGGGTCCCACGTCAGGCTCCTACTACAGCTGGAAGCCCTGGCAATTTGATGAGCAACCTGACTGACCATAAAGTGAGATAATAATGTGCTGCTGGCAGACAACTGGGGAAAAAGGGTATTTGCAACCTGGAAATTACGCAAGCTGGCAGAAATGTCCGGTGAGATGTGCAGAAAAGGTTAGGAGGCACTAAAAACAGAGGCAGGGCTCCCTCAAACAGGTGTTTTTCCAATTGCACTCCACAGTGCAAAAAACCCCAACCATATAGGATAATCCTGTGTTAATAAACAACCTGTGCTGTTAACAAATTCACCACTGATTACACACTGTTCTGCAGAAGTGTGACATCCAAATGCTGGGACTGTAACACAGATCTGGTAGCACAATGGTTGCAGCTGGTTCATAATCCTTCATCAGGTCTAACCTCTGGAGAGGAGACAACCTACTATGTGAAAAAAGGAGGGGAAAAAATTGAGAGTTGAAATAGAGATGTGTTTTTTCAATCCAGATTTTCATTTATTCTGGACTGTGGTCTGGATCTAGTTTGCTGAGTTTCAAAAGCATTTTCCATTGTTTTCATATTTCAGTTCTGTTCCAGATGTTCTTCCTGACAGATTTTTGCTGTATTGTTTTGGGTTTTGTTCCATAGCAAAACCAATTCAATTCTTTCCTAGAATAGTGTGTGTTTCCTCCCTTCTAGCCTTCTCTTTTTTTCACAACGTAACACTCTGCAACAGCTGTTGCATATAAGAGCAACGAAATCTCTGAGATAAGATCTCCTCCCTTCCACTGGCAAACAGACTTTGCTGAGTATCTTGCTGGGACCATCTCCTTTATCTCTGTTTCCTGAATCCAAGACTTCTCGGACTCTAACTACCCAGCTACTTTGAAAACTGTGTCGTATTGTCACCAGAAAGTCTGAGGAGATTTTATTCATGGTCAACACACAGCTGGACAGCACCTACTGTTGGTTCTTCTTCTGGAGCTTCCTTCAGGTGTTCAGGCTGCCCTCTGGAAAGCAGCCTGGAAAAGCAGCCAGACAAGGAGACCTCACTTGGTTGCCTCTTTCTGCCAAATGTGCAGAAGAGTTCAGAACTCCTCAGCTCCACATCTCCACAGCTGTGGAGTAGGAACCAACAGCCAGAAGTGGGGGATGAATGAGGTGTAAGTGGTGAGACATGTAGGTTGGGATCTGAAAGTCCCAGTGCCCTCCAAGTCCTCTATGAAGGCTTGCAGATACAACACAAGGATCAATGACTCAAAAGTGGGATTTTTAAGCAGAAGTTGCAGGCAGGGGAAGATATCTGAGGGTGCCCAGAACAACAGAAAATCCTTAAAATTAGGCAACTGAACCATGTTTCCAGGGAGGATCATATACCTACATTCAGGTTTCCTAATGTAGATTTCCTCTAAATACCTTTATCAGCCAGTGCCACTGGCTGCAGAGGCTGCACTGGTTACATTGGATAAATCTCTACTGGAACAGCAGCTCATGTGCTGATGTTCACATTACACCTAAATTCGGGTGTCTTGAACACGTGAACCAAATCCCTTCCCTACATGGTGCAATCAGTTATAAGAAACTGAGTGGCTTGGAAAGGGTAAAAGCCAACTGGACAGAGGCTGAGAGGTTCATTGAAGGGAACACAAATAATCCAATGAACTTTTCAAACCAGTTTTTTCTGTGATCAAGACTGAAATACATCTCGTTACACCGACAGAGTCCCTTCCTCATACAAGTTGGACAGCTGTGCAGGGATGATATGTGACTCAGGATGGGACTCAGCCCACAGCTAAAGATAAGACCCATACAACAGAGGTGCTGGAGAAGTTGGAAAAGACAGTAAACTGGTGAAACTCACTGGTGCCCTAATTATTGTTATTTACTCACTGCTAACACATGGCCATTTAATGAAATACACTGATTTATCCTTTGAGAAGTCAGTATGGGGGCTCTTCCCTGAAAAGAGGGGGAGTAAATGCACTGGAGCTCTTACCACAAGCAAGATAAGAGGCATTAGAATTGTCTGGGGTTCCCTCTCCAGACAATCAAGCCACGAGCTAATGATGACCTTAGGCTTCTTGCCTCCAATGAGTGACATGACTGACAAGCAGCCATCAGGAGATATGCGAAAGAAAGAATGTGACAAGTTGAAACTAAAAAGAGAAATCCTATCTGGATAATTACTTGGCGAGCCCTACTATAAAAAGCAAAAGCAGCCTGACAGCAAAAAGCAGCTGAGTGCAGTTTAGTTCAGGATGAGTCCAATGGATCAATGTGTGCCAAGTGAACTTCAGCATTTTCTTGAGCTTTATTGGGAGCTGAGGGCTTTGTTCAGCAGTGGAACAGGGCACTTTCTGCACATATCATCTGAGTTTTAATGCTTGTGGGTTAAAATGAGTGGAATCATCCTAGCTGAGAATGGAAAAACAACTGTGAGATGTTGACCTCATCATTTCTTATCTTGTTTTTACACAGATGTGCTAATGATATTTAGCACTTTGCTTTCTCTCTGAACCTCAAACTCTCCTTTTATAAGCTGGAAAAACAGCTAATTTTTACAGCGTGATAATGCAGAGAAATATAAATAAATAGTGTAACTAAAATTCTATTGCAAACATCGCCATCGAATAAAAGACTTTGAAGAATAAAGTGAAAAAGAGAAACTCCTTATCTTAGAGGTAGGACTATGAAAGTAGAAATGATCAGAAAGTTTCCCTGGATCCAACAATACAGAAGGGCAAGGAGCACCCGGAGAAATTCCTGTGGGGATAGATCCACACATTTTACTTTGGGTTTTCCAAGGGTTCTGACAGAGTTCTTTGTGGATCTTCAATCATCTCACATCTTCCAGGGATCATAATTCACATGGATTGTGATCATACATTAAAGAGAAAAGTGATGATTGATTCTGCAGAGTCAAGGGTGT
Source organism: Cnemophilus loriae (assembly GCA_013397755.1). Taxonomy (NCBI): domain Eukaryota; kingdom Metazoa; phylum Chordata; class Aves; order Passeriformes; family Corvidae; genus Cnemophilus; species Cnemophilus loriae. Next base: position 123,492 of record VZTF01006149.1, on the reverse strand, counting down.
TCCAAAAATTCTGATTTCCCAACAGTCATTGTTTTCTCATCCCAGTTTGCCTGTAAATTATTGTTTCAATAAAATTAATTAGGTTCTTGTTATGGTTGATTAACTCCAATTTTACACTGATTTTTTTTTCCCTTTGTTATATATTTCCCATCATCATTTAGTTCCTATGTATTTATGGTTATGATTTAACCTTCTGACTTTGTTTTTTCTCTGCAGAGAAGAAGCCAGGTGCTCTGGAGGACACCAAACCCAAATAAGATGAATTTCTAAACTGATCATTGTTCTCTAGGAGTTTAAGCGAACAAAATACTCGAGCTTTACCAGAAAGTCTTTGTCACAGGCCACGGAATTAGAAGGAACAGCATGTGGCCAAAGATTGCTACACTGAAAAAAGGGCATGGAGAAATTACACAACAGGCAGGACCTGGGGATTTGGCTCACGTGACGCCAACCTGAGATCCTGCTCAGGCAATGCTGAACACTGATGTCCACATCCATTAAATCTGTTTACTAAACTGTCTCATTATCTATTTTGTGTCAGGATTTCTTTAGGGTGTGGTGGAGTTGGACAGATGGGCTTCAAAACCCTTCCTTCAGGCATGGAACAGGAAAGATTGGACAGATGGGCTCCAAGACGTTACCGTAAGGCCTCGAACACATGGGAGGAGAAAGGGGAAGGGAGGAAAAAAACAGGCACTCCCAGCTCTACAGGCAGGCAGAGAAGCCAGTACGAGCTGTGGGAAACTTGCAGGGTCTCTACCCACCCATCATCTCAGCTGAAACAAGGACAGCTCTCCAGGAGACGCTGGACTGCGACTCAACAGCTGCAAATACCTGTTTGGTTTTTGATATCATTACTACTCACAGATGTGCTGGAGGGGAGTTTGTGCAGCAAAGTGCCTCAATGTTTTTCTAATAAGTGTTCTTAGCAATGAACACATGCTTTTCCTTAAAACCAATATGAAACCATATTTAAAGTGTGAAGGAGTCTAAGTAAGAAATGACTGACACTCTTTTAAGTATATGTATTTTTTAACCTCCCAGATTAAGCTTTCCAACCTCTTTTTCCAAAGGAAAACACATGACAGCAAAATAACTTTTTTGGCCAGTACTGTATTAACTAAACAGTCCCTTGAGATTAACAACAAACAAATATTGAAGGAGACTTCCTCAGGAGGTGATTACACAAACAAATTCTCTTTTTAAAGTTCATGAAACCAATCTTGAGAAAGGTCAAGCAATGATCAACAATGTGATCCCAGCGTCCTAAGGATTCCTGTAAGTAAATATAATGCCTGGCTTTAGAAACCTTGATATTTAAAGGGAATTTTGTGAGTAATTACTTCAGAGTGGAAAAACACCGATCCTGTCTGTTCTAAATAATGTGGAACAGCCCCAGTGACTTTGGGGACTGTGAAACTGCTGGAAGTAGGAGCAAGGTGGTTCCTTCACGTGGTCCTGGTGCTCATCTGTACAGAGGGATGAGAGGAACAAGTGTGCTGAATCCAGCTGTTTCACAGCACAGCGGGATTTCCAGGCATTCTCGGGATTCTCCGTGACTCTGTTTATGTTGGCTTTAAATACTTCTGTGTCACAAAAAGTGTCCTATTAATGCCCAAAGACACCGGGCACTGCCTGAACACTAGGGCAGATCCTGCCCTGAGGAATTGCTGTCTCATAAAGCAACCCCACAGGAAGCAGGGAGGATTTTTACACATATCAGATAAAATCTCTGCCCCAGTGACACCAGGAGCGAGGTGCAGATTGAGGTATTAGTAATGCATCACTATTAAAGGAATAGGTAATTAGCTCCCGTGGATAATCATCGTGCTTCACATGGATTCTGGGTGTCCAAACTGCAGATATCCAGATAGCCACAGGGCATTAGCTTGGACAGTATGTTTATAGTGACATTCTAAATCTTTCTGCATACTTCTTTTCCTATCAAGAGCAGAAATAAACCCCAGGCATCCCGAAGATGCGCTGTCCACTCACCCACTCTCAGCACACCCCTCAGCACCACGACACAGGCTGCGCTCAGGACATTGCTGGAGTTGCTGGGGAACTCGAGGGTCCCCAGGATGTAGAGTCCTCTCAGAGGGGGAAGAGCCACATCCACCAGGATGGTCCTGTCTGGGAAACACAGCAGAGGGTTGTTAGGTCAGTGGCAGCCTGCCAACCCTACTTGCCAAAAAGTGTGGTGTGTTGGTGAAGAATGTCAGCTTGGCTTGAGTTTTGCTTTAATTCAGATTGGTTTTCATAGAATCATGGAATGGCCTGGGTTGAAAGGGACCTTAAAGACCATCTTGCTGCAAGCTCCTGCCATGGGCAGGGACACCTTCCGCTATCCAAGGTTGCTCCAAGCCCCGTCCAACCTGGCCTTGAACACTTCCAGGGATCCAGTCACAACTTCTCTGGGCAACCTATGCCAGGGCCTCACCACCCCCTCAGGGAAGAATTTCTTCCTAATATCTAACGTAAACCTACTCTTTTTCAGTTTGAAGCCATTAGCCCTTGTCCTGTCACTCCAGGCCCTTGTAAATAGTCTCTCTCCATCTTTCCCATTTTTGCCTCATGGAATTGAAGAGGACAAGAGAGTTCTCTTGAAGAGAACAAGAACAACAAAACATCCCTGGAAGTGTTCGAGGCCAGGTTGTACAGGGCTTGGAGCAACTTGGTCTAGTGGAAGATGTCCCTGTCCGTGGCTGGAGGGTTGGAATGAGATGATGTTTAAGGTCCTTTCCAACCCAAACCATTCTGGGATTTTAGGATTGATGGAAGTGAACAAAATCCAATAGTATCAACGAGGTGCGTCATGGTGAAAAGGGCCTGCGCGTCCCCAGCTTGTCAACAACAGTGATCAGGGTGGCAAACTGCAGCCACACACCATGAGCTACCTCCACTGACACCCTGTCACTGCTTTTCCCTCTTTGCAGCTTGGCTTTGCTCTCCCAGGTTTTGTGGGTGAAATCCACTTCCTCCTCACCATCCAAGAGGAAAGCTTTGCTTACACAAACACAACCTGCAGGAAGCCAGAGCTCATAGAACCACAGAACTGTTAAGGCTGGAAAAGAACTCTGACACCATCTCCAGGTCCATCACAAGTTCCTCTATTCTATACTCATATTCCCCTCTAAAAATCAGTTAGCAATGACCAGGGGAGCACCATTCCCTCAGATCCTTAAGGAGAAAGCAAGGGGGATACTTTTATACTGCAGAACAGAGTGGGGACTGTTGTGGGTTGAGCCCAGTAACAATGTCACTGCTGCTTCCTAAAGCTGCAAATCTGCAGCCTGGGAACCTTTAAAATGCCTCTTAAGTGTTCCAAGTAGGACATGAGGAAGGATGTAAATGGTGGATCTTTTAGAGGTAGCCCGCTGCACAGAGGTGAATTCCACCCTCAGGGGCCATCTAATGCTCTTGGATGTCACTAAGAGCTTCTCAGTTGATTGCACTGGAAAACAGCTCAGGCCCTGAAACTGTGGTTTCTATCCCCTTTCATTACTGACAAGAGTAACGGTGTCCAGGTATGGTGCATCTCTCAGTCAGTGGGTGTTCCTGGAAGAAGGAAAAGGTATTTCTCTAACAAGGGGCTTAATAATATGATCTAATGATGACTTTCACAGAAACAGATTGCAGAAAACAAAATCTTCAACATAACGACAGCCCTACCCTACACAGAAATTTTCTGTGACTTTCCTTGTTCTCATATGCATTTATTGCAAGGCACAGATACACAAAACAGGAGAGATTAAGGAACAGACATTTTTCCAGTGGATTTTGACAGAGTGGTAAGAATGGGACACTTGAAACTGGTTTTGTGTGGAATATAAGAGCCATGAAGTGTCTTGGGAAGTGGTTCAGCTCCTTAACACTTCTGCCTGTGGACATTGGCAACTGCTTTGGATGGGAACATAAATGACCACTCAACAGGTAGCACAGAAAAAAGCCTTTCCCAAAATCATGTCAGGTGCTGACTCAAGCTATTTAGCATAAGGGTTTAAGAACACTTCCAAGCCTTGTTTGCAGGAAACATAACCAGTATGATTCTGTGAAAACCTACCTGAAGTACACTTAGAAGTGGACTGAAAAAAAATGTATTAGCAGGCTGTCTTTAATAGTAGCATTTTCTAGTTTTTGGCTCCTTAGTTTTGCAACCCTGAAGTTTCACAGCCTCCAGGGAAAGGAAAATTTTACTTCAGGTTCTGTTTTCAGGTCTGGAGTTCTGGCTTTGCTCACAGACTTGTTTGTCTCCTACATACATGTTCCTGCCTTTATCCCAGTGAATCTATTATCTCACCTCTTCCTTTTCTGCCCGTCTTTTTATCCTTTCTCTCTGGCCATGAGCACTCTGAAAGCCCAGGACATCTGTTCTCAAGGACTGCATCAAGTACAACAGCAAGTCCCAGTTAATCTGAAACCCTCATCCCAAAACAAATTCCCTGCATCCTTGGGCTGAAACATCTTTCAAGCATGCAAAATTTTCACAGCATTCAGATGAAGCAAGTCTCTAGGGAGCAAGTGTACTTTTTTCCCCCACTAAATCGTATGGTGTTAGTACTTAATATGTTTTTACAGGCATGAAGAGACTCCATTCTATAATCTCCTTACAGGACAGGTACGGTCCCATGCCCTGCAGAGCTGTGAAGGGAAGGCTCAGGATGTGTGGAAACGAAACAGAGAGGAGAATAAGGGGGGATATGTTGTTAAAATGGTATCTCTCAGACAGAAGGGGAATCTAGCTCGTGAAATCACAGCTCAGGAATGTGGCAAAAAGCCGCAGCTGACAAAGGCCAGAAGTATATTCATCAAACACAGCCTTAAACATTTTTACAAGGAAAAGAAGCAGCGCTCCAGGCATGCCATTTATATGTCACATTTCAGTCTAGAACAGAGATTTTTGCTGAGTTGCACATCTTTCTAAAAAAGGTTTTATAAAGGAAGTGCTGACTGCTCTGTAACTGTGGCATCATGTGTGTGAGCCTTGAAACACAGGAGTGAGAGATTCCCCCACTCAGAGATCTCTCTGCAAACCTAGATTTTCCTCGGTTTAAAAGGAGAACACTCTGCGGTGTGATGCTTGGGGTGTGAAGTCCTCAGAGGGTGAAATGTTGCACTGTAGAAACAACAGAACAATCCTTTGAGGGGAAAAAACCTCTTTCCGCACTTGAGGAGGAAAGCAAACAGATTCAAAGGCAACTTCCTTACAAAATACACTCATTTACCTTGTAGAGGGAGATATGACTTAGCAGTTAAAATAATAAACTGTAGGTCACTGAGCTCAAAGGATTTACCTTCAGAGAAAGACAAACTGGAGCTGTTTTCCCCCATGAAAATATTCATATAACGGCAAGAAACCACTTTCAGCAAACCATAGTTTGAGCTTAAAAACAGGGCAATATTTCATTGTGCATACACTTTCTTCAGACAAAAAGCTCACAGGTATGCCAGAGTCTTAATGTTCAGATGTACAATACCAAGAAGTCACTAATGACTGCAGCAATGACATGAAATGCCTTTGATCAGCCACATTGCTGTATAAAACACCATAGCATGCCATTGAATGGAAATCAGGCACAACAGAGGAGCTATTATATGGGATACAGTACTCCAGCATTCATCTCTTCAAACAGAAAAACTTCAAAGAAAATCAAAATCAGAAAATGAAGAACAGAGTGAATTCCACCACTGGAGAGAAAAAAAAAAAAAAAAAAAAAAAAAAGAAAAAAAAAAGGGAGATAGAAATTGCCAGAGGCTAGATGATATCATATCAATACCCTTCACAACAGCATTCCTTTGCTTGGAATTATAACACATTCTCCTTCCACTCAGAGCGCGCTGCATCAGGAGTGTGTCACACTAAAAACCATGAACCAAAGCCCTGAAAATCCCAGGGCTTTGGGAAGCTAATGCCACTGCTGGCTGCTGGAATGGCATGACTAAACTCCTCCGGCTTGTTTTCCAAGGTGGTGTGGCTGCTGAAGCCTGATGCATGTGAGAGGTCCTTGTGGGATGGCTGTGGCCATGGATGTTCATCCCCCAGGATGAACCTCCAGGGATAAAGGCACAAGTTGTGAGGATTTCCAGATCAGGCTGGAAGAGACTCATATCCACTGGGGACCTGGACACTGATGGGAATTGTAACAACAAACCAACACTAAAAGTCACTGTAACAGGAGGGACCCACCTTTGCTGCAAGTGAAATTTATCCTCGTACTAAGTCTGTGAAGTCAAACAGGGCAAAAATTAAGAAAGAACTTAGAACACAGCCCCAGTTTCCAAGCTTGCCAAATCTCTAGGTGTCAAGCAGACACCAAGCAAGAACACAAAAACGTGGTTTCTAATATGTATATTTTGCTAATAGAGCTATTTTCTACCTTTTTTAATCTTTCAGAGTCCAGCCCATGAGGTGGCCCTAATGTTGCAATTCTTCTTATTTTGTTAAATAAGCAAATCGAAGCCTTCGATGGCTAAATTTAGGCAGTGCCCCAGTTCTCCAGTGAACTCCAGGAATCCACATTCAGTCAAAGATTTCAACAGTGTCAGACCAAAGTCTTTCCTTGCACTTCTTCTCACTAGCAATGAGCATTAAGCATTTATTATTTGCTTTTATGACTCTAAAGCTGTTGTTTGGAGGCTGAAAGGGCTAAGCCAGTCATGCACGGCATACCAGAAGCAGGCTCATGTCTTGGCTTTCAACCAGAAAATCATTGTAGATGGCTCCCAGAAGAGAATTTTAAGTAACCAGAAGACAGCAAAGAGTAAGATACAGTTGCATCTTGCCAGGAGTGAATCACAAAAACTTATTTTGGTGTGCACAGCAGCACAAAGTTTGGGTGGTTTGTAGAATATTTGTTCTCATGAGAACAAACTCTCACTTTTTTGAAGCCATCTGGAATCATTCTGAGTTTAGCAGGGTCTGCACAAGCCAGAGGAAATGGAAAGGGAAACATCCATAAAATGCTACAATTAAACATACATTTTAAAATTGTTGATTTCATTTTAGATTTTGGATCCAAGCAAGGGTCTAACTTCCTTTAAAGTGGAGACTCAAACACTTGTGGCAGCAAAGCAAAGCATGAGAAATGGACAGAAAATTTATCTTGCCTAACTTCATTTTAAATGCATGGATCTGAGCAACAAATCCAGTTCCCTTATCACCCTGGTGGGGATCATGGCTCCAATTTAAGACCCGGTACTCTGTTGACTCCAATGCCAGCGAGTGTCTCAACACCCCCAAACCAGCAGAGATGAAGAGAGAGAGCAGAAATAAAATAGAGAGAGGATGACCAGAAAAGGCAGACATGAAACAAAATAGACGGTGTGATAGATAGCTTGTGCTTGTGTTCGTGTTCTTGGGATAAAATTGAAGGAGGATTCCAGACAGGCACTGGAGAGGAGAAGAGTTTCTGCACGTCAACCAACACACACATTTACTCTAGCAACGGGAGTGAAGAGATTTTTTGTAGAACCATAGAATCATGGAATAACCTGGGTTGGAAAGGACCCACGAGGATCACAGAGTTCAGCTCCTGGCCCTGCACAGAACAGCCCCAAGAATCCCATTATGTGTCTCTGAGTGTGATCCAAATCCTTCCCCAGCATCATTGCCCTTCTCTGGACATGCTCCAGCCCCCTACCTTTGCAGGAAACACAGAGGAGTTTTATTCATCATGCATCACAAACTCATCCTCCAGCTTCCACTCTCTTATCTGACCTGAACAACAGAACTCCAAACTCTCAGCCAAACCTATTTATTTATTCATTTGTTATTCCCTGTTTCTGTGTAAATTGTGATTTAGCTCTGTGCCTCTTCATATCTGCATGTGACACGTGATGAAGAATGTTCTGGTCTTATGACGATCATGGGCTGATATTGGTGAACTGGTTATCACAGAATCCCAGAATCATTAAGGTTGGAAAAGACCTGCAAGATCATCAAGTCCAACCTGTGACCGGTCCCCACCTTGTCACCAGCCCAGAGCACCGAGTGCCACATCCAGGCCTTCCTTGGACACCTCCAGGGATGGGGACTCCACCACCTCCCTGGGCAGCCCCTGCCAATGCCTGACCATTCTTTCCATGAAGAAATTCTCCCTGAACTCTAACTTTATCTACTCTTCAGCTCAATGTAACCTTCCCACAAAAGTGAAGAAAAATAATATTTTTAAAAGTACAGCATTGGGATTTTTTTCATATTTATCAGAAAATTGAAGATTAAACTAAATACATAGAAGGTGGATCATAATTTTTAATTTAACCTGCAATTACATATATATATATATATATATATATATACATAATCTTTAATGACACAGGACAGAGAAGCCCTAACTATGACTGAGACTCCATGCCCAAATACCAACACAAACATTTCTTTCCACAAAAGCCGTAAGCCAGAACCAGGTGGAACAGGAATAGACATGGAGCCATGTTATCCACATTTCCAGAAGTGCAGCTGTGGTGGGTAGAGAGATTTAACTGGTTTCAAACAAATGAGAAGGAGACAGCATCTGGTTCTAGAATATCTCAGCTACATATCAAACAGTATTCACAGGATCATTCAATAATTATATCTGGAAAGGACATCAGGACCTCATCTGGTCCAACTTCCTGATCAAAGAAGGGTCAGTTCTTATGTAAAATGGTTATCACAAGTTTTTTCTCCAGATTTTATTGCAAATTCCCAAATATATTTATTAAAATCCAGTTTTCACGCCGTAAAGTAAGATGAGAAGGGATTTAAATGTAACTCAAGTTGAAATACAAGTTGAAATACATGCATAAGCTAAAATGTCTAGGAGGCATCCACGGCAAATGGTTTGAGAGATTACCATTGATAAGGGGGAATTGCAACAGAAAAATAATATGGAAGGTGATGCAGTTGCAGAAAAGTAAAATATGATCCTTGACCAAAACACAGAGAGAGATGGGTCAAGAAATGAGCTCTTTGTGAGCTGTGGTTCTGGGTCTTACAAATTCTCTTCTGCATTAAGGTCCGTGTACATAGTCCAGTTTGAATGCCAGAATCAGTGCTTGTGTTGGTGTGTGTGTGAAAACAGAAAAGAATCATCATTCTCTCCTGAAAACTACATTTTTGTACTGCAGTCTGTGTGACAAGGAACAAATGTGGGGTCCTGCACACACTGGAATGGCCACCAGTGCCAAGGAGCCCGTATTGGAACACAAATATAAATCCCAATGTAGGCAGAGCCCAGCACCTCTGCAGAAATTAAACACCTTCCCTTCCTCACGTACTTGGCAAGATGATGACGTCTTCCCCAGGGCCTGGGATGCTGCCGTTGGATCCACCCCAGCCTTTTCCCACACCATTCCATGTCTCTGGGTGTGACCATTTCAAGACAACGCCTGAAGGAACTACAAAACAGGACATATGAAAACAGAATTATCATTTTCTGTAGCTGGAAGAACTACCATTTCTTTGATAGTCAAGCATCTGTGACATTAGCATCCTCCTTTTGTCACTGATGAAGCAATGCTACCTGCTTTTTGTTATTTTCCATGCTTAAAGAAAACTGCTTGATTGAATTCCCAGGGCATGGGAATTTCCATACTCTCCTAAAGTATGAAAGATTCCAAAAAATGAATGATCAACCGTTATAAGCTTGTTAACATCTAGAAAAGCAGAAGTCTTCCTATTCCAAGTGATGACCAAGACCTGTCACGGAAAAGCAACTTGAACAAGACACATGGAAGCTCCTTTTCTCTCCCCAAAAATTTCTTTTTCCGCTCAATCCAAAAGAAAACTCCTGAGTCTTAGGAAAATATTGGGAGAAACTGAGTTCACAGAATGCAGGTGCTTGACTTGCACTTGTATTTTAGAGAGCTAACAAGCCAGGGCCCATTAATCGATTGCCTTTAAGTTTGTTCTGCCACAGGAGAGGAAGGGAAGCCTTGAAGGGAAAATCCTGCACACTAAGTTTAGTAAATCCTGGACTAACACAGGCAGGGCCTCCCTCTGGAGGCCTCTGCAAGCACCTACTTCGGTCCTTCCACTGTAAAGGGAATTCTGGCTTTTTTTTTCTTGAGGAAAGCTTAACTGGGGATTGAAAATATGGGAGCAAGTTCATGTTTAGGTTTTGAGGGCTAGACCCAGCTCAGTAATGTTGTGGTGTAGAAAAAACCTCTGTCAGCACAGGGAAAGACAGAAATTAAACCCATGTCGAGTTCCTTAAGTTTGGGTCCGTCTCTCCAATCACTTGTTTGTTCAGGGAGAAACACCCTGCCAAAATGTCTCTAAATCCTTTTTTTCCCCACATAAGTGATTATTCTTAACACACAACATAGCAAGGCAGTTAATACCAAAAAATATCAAAATTTGGAGGTGTCCTTTGTCTCTGGTGTATTTTTCTGTCTGACTCAACATGAAACTGGGCAGTAATATCAGACTATGGAGCACTAAAATACTCTGCAGTCTTACATTCTCCATGACCTTTCTGATCTGCTGTGGTATTTCCCAGCAAAGGCTTATAGTGTTTTATACTGTGGAATCACACATTTATCTTGAGCAATGGTAGATAGGGCTCAATGAAATGCTTAAATGAATACCAAGAGCCTTTGTTGGCTTGATAGATGTACAAAATATTGAAGTGAAAAATAACAATTTATTCCTGAAAAAGCCATAAAAAGAAATGGTGTGACTCCCAGACCACAGCTTTCTGACACAGACTGTCACATACCTGGGGTAGGTAAAGCCACTCTTTCCTTCTCTTTCAGCGTGACCTGAATTAAGTCAGCTCCTGTGACTGAACATAGAGAATTTTAGGGAGTTACAGCAAGGCCTTTCAAATTAAAACAAAAAAAAAATTAGTAAATCAATTACCACGCATGAATTCCTGACAACATTATACATTTCTCACAAAAACATTTTTTTTAAGAGCAACTATACATGTTTTCTAAGCATTTTTTGTCCTTTTTTTTTGTGCTTTGAGAAATGATTAAACAAACACATTTTAATTTACAGATACAGAAGGTCTCAAGACAACTCATTAGAAACAGCTAAAAAGAAAACATTCAACAATCAGAAATTCTAGGCTGGAACTCGAATCTCATTTATCCCACTATAAATCCACAGCAGTTCCACTCACACAAGCGATATCACACCATTGAATGCATAATGTATTAACTGGCTCAAACAGCGAATTACAGCTTTTGTTTTGTAGTTCAGTTTGGATTTTTTTTTTTTTTTGGCCCCCAAAATCTGGTATCTGAAAGAGATGCTTTAATTAGTCAGACTTTATAGACTGGAGACAGGGACCCTGTGTTCTCTGCTGTGAAAAGGGGTCAGCAGCAATTATCACAGTGGTAACCTTTGTGCCCGTGTATTGTCAGCAGGAGAAGGGCCAGGATAATTCAAATCAAAGAGGAGCAGGAGAAAGCTGCTTCAGACCCAGCTAAAATCCCACCTCCTCTTCATCTCCAGCGGCATATAAAGGCACTTCCTTTCAGTCACCAGACTGGAACAACTGTAGGCTAAAATAGAAACACTCTGACAAACAAATAAATCTCCTGTCCTCTGCCCAGCCCCTTATGGTGACCCTAAAGTGTTGTTGGAAGGTTTTTTTGAGGGGTAGAAGAATTGTATCAATGAAGCCATTGTCAGAACTTTCCTCAATTCCAGAATATGCCTGGAAGTTTCCTCTGTGTGCATCAACCCACCGATGGGATTTCATGCCATATTGTAATTTACTTATTTCATCTTTAAACAAGTCTCTGTACTTTTAAATTGTGAAACCCGTCCTTCCCTATCTCCCTCCTTTTCTCCCAGTGCAACTGAGCAAATTTAAAATAACTGAGGTTCATTAATTTTAAGTGTTCAATAAATTAGTATGAATAATCAAAAAACTTGATTCTTTCTGATAATTACTATTTGATGTCAGTTGAAAGCACTCGATTGAGTTAGCAGCATATGCTCCTATGCCAAATGAGGCTTCCATAATTAAATAGGAACTGATTCCATGAGGTTTTTCTCATGTCTGATTAATTAGTAATCAGGTGCCTCAGCCCTGTTCTTCAGTGACACCTTCTCTCCCAACGGTATCTGGGATCTGATCCATGTATCAGCCAAGTCAATCTGCCCCAAACCATCACACAGAGCTCACACTGAACAGCATCATGCCTTGAGTGGCCACAAGGTGAACATTTGAGGGGAAAAAATGACATGAAACTGCTAATTTAAAGTCTCTGACACAGCTCTTGTGGCTTTCAGACAATACATCTGAGTGTACTTTTATGGTTATGGTGGTTTTCCTTCTCACACAGGGCACAACGTGTGCCAAAGCTCATAAAACAGGTTTAGGAAAAACAAGACAGCCAAGCACTGACACTATCCATTTTGCCTAAATATATTTTGTGAGGTTTGTTGGGCTTTTTTTTTTTTTTTTGGCTTACTTTTGAGAGCACTAGAGTGAAACCATCTAAATAAAGATGTTTGTATTGTTCAGAGAAAAACTGTTCTAATTAAATCCTGGGGGGACATAGAACTTGATCAATATGGTGCATAGACCTCATAACGGGGTTCAATCCCTTTACACAGTGTTTAAAGGAACCATTGAGACTTAACTCAGTGCAGAGTTTTATCATTGCCCCGTCCAGAGTCAGGGCAATGATATAAGTTTCTCGTATTTGAAGTGTCACCCTGCCACAGAGCATGACAATTCAAACCATTATAAGCTATTTATACCCTTGACATGAGCATAGGAATCAGGGCCAGAATTCTCCCCAGAATTCTCCACATCCTTGTAACTTGTACAATTATTTACACCGACGGGGTGTAAAGTGCAACGGTTGTGAATCAGCAATGTTTCGTTGCCTTTTCCCACAAATACACCTAAAAACTGATCAAGAAAGATAAAGGCCTTGGGATGAATCAAGGCCACAGTGACATAGTCCTTCTGGTGGTTTTGTTTTGCTGCTGAGTGCGTTATCACTGGGTTTTGCAGGACAGGAAGAGATACAGGCACTACAGATGAAGGACGTCATTAGTAAACATTGAATTAAGGTGACTCTTGGCAAAATGTAGTTATAAGGCTCCAGGGTTTAGTTGTATAAAACCTTTATAAGGCTCATCAATTTTCTGCCTTATTACAGCTCCTCCTGGATGTTTAGGCTGTGAATCATAAATACAGGCCTTCTGGATGATACTGCTGGTAACTTTCTCCTGGTTCAGGGCTCCTTGAGTGAACATGAAGGAGGAGCAACTCAGTCTTTTATCAGCTTTGCAGTGACTCGGAATTTTGCCTGTGGATATTAGGAAGGGCTGAAACTAGGATAAATGGCTCCAATAGCCTGACTTACAAATAACAAGCAGCTCCATGCTATTTAACATCAATTGGGCTCACATCCATCACTGGGAAATCAAAACTTTTTAGACAGCACAATCAACAACACAGTGAGACACACCTCTAGAAGCCAGAGAACCTGGGAGAGGGTGTTTTGTCATCCCCTGTGAGGATCTTTTACAGGAGATATCCAGAAATATGATATCATGGGGACACTGAAGTAAGGAGAAGAGGCGTAAAAACCCATTTTATATACATATAAATAGATAGATACCATTTTTTATATATATATACACATATATATATACAAATATATATATATGTTTTGGGGTTAATGGACACAGACTCTTGCTTACAGCAGATTGGCATTTGCGTGAAATTCCTCCTGCAGACATCACACAGTCGAAAAATCAGCCCTGACAGGATTATAAGGGCATTTCATCATCTTATTTCTGTAACTGCTACACTCTGGTTTCTCAGAAGGACAGGAGCTCAGCCACCAGGGGAAGGCTGTTTTGTCTCTTTGTGTCTATTACAAAAATTGAGCAACTGAGGGATCTGGGAGGGGCTCAGACTGGAGAAAAGGAGCCCTGGGAGGACCTCACTGCTCCCTGAAACTCCCTGGAATGAGGTCGTAGCCAGGTGGGTGTTGGTCTCTTCTCCCAGGTAATTAGCAACAGGACAAGAGGAAATGGCCTCAAGCCCCACCGGGGGAAGTTCAGGGTGGACATCAGGAAGAATTTCTTTTTGGAAAGGGTGGTTAAGCATTCCTGAAGACTGCCTAGAGAGATGGTAGAGTCACCACCCCTGGAACTGTTAAAAAAATTACTGGATGTGGCACTCTGTGCTCTGGTCTGGGTGACAAGGTGGGGATGGGTCACAGGTTGGACTTGGTGACCTTGAAGGTCTTTTCCAGCCCAAATCCTTTTATGATTCTGTAATTACAAGGGGCACCTCTTTGCTAAGAACTGACTTTCATTTCATGGAAGCCGCTGGGCAGCCCACATCTGACCAACTGGCCTTCTGAAATAACTGATATGGGTGAGGTTTATCTGGCTGGAAGAAAAGACTCATCCTTGTACAATCAGTCTTCTGTAAAGAATTAACTCCATTCTTCATGTCTTTCATCTAGGATTCTCCTTTACCCCCAAGCAGTAGGGCTGCAGAAAATATCTGTGTTTATTTTCTGTATTTTAATATTAGAAACAAACATTCTTAAGAGTCTGTTTTTCCTCCTGTACAAAGCAATTAAAGAAACCCACAGAGCCTAATGGAAGTGAAATCATTCTTTAGGAATCTAGAACAGACAATGAGTATAATCAAATTATTTTTTTAAGAACTATGGAAATTGTAAACCTGCTTCTGACACAGCAGTAATGTGAGGTTGAGCCTCAGGCCCTCTTAACAACTCACACATGAGTAGCCAGAGCAAAGTCAGCAGGATGACACATCTCCGTAAAAGTTGTGTCTACTGAAAAATATATTTGGGATAAATAAAAAGTTTGATAATCCTTTCAGTGATGTTTCCAATAATGTTTCTGTCCAGCACTTCAATTTTAGGGAAAAAAAACAAAAACAAAAAAAAAGCCAGGAGAAATCTGGAGGTTGAAGGAAGCCAACACTTTGTTTTATTAAAAAAAAAAAAAAAAAGTGGTTTAAACATCTCAAAAGTGAACAAAAAGGAAACAACATCTCTCTGGTTTTTAGCCAGTTCCAGTATTGCCCAGAGACCTTAACCAAGGAGCAGTACCACGCTGTGGCACCATATGCTGAAATTTGTAACAGACTTAAAAAGCTCATCATGTTATTATTGCAATTTATAAAGGCTATTTCTCCTAAAAAATATCCCAGATGTCCCAGTGGGATGCTCTTTTCCACCACCCTTGTTACAATAAGTGAGGCTGGTTTTTTTGGCTCAGCATGGCCATATCATGTTTCATTCTCCTGAAATGTGGTTGAGCCACAGCCCACGAGTGTTTCAGAGTCACACCACAATTGCAGGGTCACAGTGACCTTTGAGGACCACTTCTCTTAAGACACAGGGTGCCCCAGAGAAAATCAGAGTGATGCTATGAATCATGTCAAAGCAAAGCTGATGATGTAGGAATGACCGGCACGGGATGCTTCAAGCTCCCTAAGCCTTCCCTTCACCCAGCATCCAGAAGGGACGTGGGATTACCCATCCTTCAATGTAGATTTCTTTAAAATGGTCTAAAAAGTGATTTTCAAAGGGGCTTAAAGGCTGGTTAAGAGTTTCATGTATGTAGGTAGCAGTGACTATCTTTGTTAATAGGATCATTGCCCACATAACAGAAACATTCTCCATTACAATTATTTCTCCCCATTCAGCACCCAGTCCATTCTCCTGCTCCCAAGCCTAATCTACAAGACTCCAACCATCAGTGCAACTTAACTCCTTTAATCCCTTCCATACGCTCTATTTTCTTGCCTTTTGTGTTAGACAGACCTTTTTTTCTCCCCCAAAGATAAACAAACACTTGCACGATGCCGGGCAATTTCGGATGGAAGAGGGCACGGAGAAAGCCTGAGCCCAATGCAAACTTCTGGCCAAGGTGGCTTCATTCAGCTGCCTGCTTCGTTTGAATAACAATATCTTCTCAGTCACGGGGTTTTCCCTCCCCTTGTCCCCCTTTCCTCTCCCATGCAGGCCTGAGTAAAAGGCTGTGTGAATTCAGGAGCCTGCTCGTGAATGAGCTGGCATCTGATCCGTATTTGCCGACGTTAATTTTGGATGTAATGCACCCCTGCCACTTCCCCACAGTTTGCCCTAAAAGGCTTTCTGAGGGGCACAAAAGCAGAGGGTCAAAAGTGAGTTGACCCCTGCCAGAATGTACAATTATTGCAAAGAGGTGGTACACCAGCAGCTGTCGAAACCCCACCGAAGCGCTTCCAAAAGTTGGAGGATGACTAATACGCTGCAGCTCTCCCCTCCGCCCCGCGAGAGCCGCCGACTTTGGGGCAGGAAGAATTATGGCCCTCCCGAGCAGCTGCAATAATTGTCTTGCCATTGTCCCCCAGCCCTCCCTCCGCCACCCCCTACAAGTGCCCATTGTCGCCGCGGAGTCAAGTGATTATACGCTCGGGCTGATGCTGTTTGCGCCCAGCTGCCCGAG
The DNA here is from genome assembly GCA_013397755.1 of Cnemophilus loriae. Taxonomy (NCBI): domain Eukaryota; kingdom Metazoa; phylum Chordata; class Aves; order Passeriformes; family Corvidae; genus Cnemophilus; species Cnemophilus loriae. The sequence continues at coordinate 107,057 of VZTF01006149.1, read as the reverse complement.
CGCTGACACACGAGCCTGGAGATGGGGGACCCGCGTCTGCTAGACGGGGCTGCGACATACCAGACCTTTGACATAAGTCAAACAGGAACAAATGACTCTTTATCAGCCCCTTCTCCCTTTGAAGTGGCGGCTGCTTATGGGCCCTCACAGCTTTTCCTCCTCAGCCCGAGCAAACATCCTCCTTTTGATATGCTACATGCTCATTATCTCTGCCCCATTTAATGATTTTTGATTGAAGGGTGGCAGCGCAGTTGCCGAGAGGGTAGTTAAAGAGGCTCCACGCAGTCAGGACAACAAGAAAGGCTTTCCTTGTGCAGCAGCCTAAATTTGGAGTTTCTTAACAGTGTGTTCTTGTTCTTAGCAGCAGATAAGGGCTGAGCGTGAAATTCTTAATTAAGCAGTAAATAGAGAGTGGGGTGTCAGCAGATGCAGCCTGTAGCCATGGAGACCAAGTCTGATGAAGGAGGGAGCTAAGACTCAACGCCGGCCCCGGGCTCGGGCATGACTGACAGCTGAAGAATCCGACAAAGCTTGTAAACGGGATTAATTAGTTGGCTAATTATTTCATATAGTTAAATGTAAATAAAATATTAAAAAAAAAAAAAAAAAGAAAATTGTAAAAAAGCCAGCTTGCAGAGTTAGGCAGGAAGATGCTCTGAAGGCCAGACCTTCAAGCCTCGTCCTCTCCGGGTCGGTGAGTGGACTGGTGGGGTTTTAAGGCCAGAAGGGACTATTGTGGCAGCTTTCTCTGACCTCCTACAGAGCATGAATCTCGCCTCATGAGGTTTCTAATAGCTTCTCACAGAGCTGGAGCATATTTCCCTGAAAAGACAGCCAAGCATCATCTAAGGACCCTGAGTGATGGAAAGTCCACCACATGCCATGAATCTGCTCTGCTGGCTAATTAACCTCACCCTCTCAGCCTGCACAGCGGAGAGAAGGAGAGAAATTAAATTCTACACCAGAGCCAGGAATCTGCTTGCTTTGTTTCAAACTTTCACCTTACACCGACAGCATAGATATTAGGTACCTGACACTGAATTATTGATCTCACTCCTATAAAAGTCCTCACAGAAAACGGTCACAGCGTTAATTATACATGTTAGGTGTTTTCATAAATTTCCCCTCATGTACTTTGGATGGTTGTTTCTCTCTCTATTAAGACAAGGAACCACAACAAGCTCTTCATGTAATACAATTCAAGACAAAAGTAAGGCAAGAGAAGGACAAGAAAGTTTCTGTGATGCAAGAGTGACATACGCCGGCCAGACCACTTCTGTCCCAGTCTTCCCAAGACTGTCATCTCCTCTACTTTCCACAGCAGAGGCCAAGATACAGATGCCATCCTCAGCTTTCCCATGCTGCTCTGAGAGTGCGATTCAGGATATGCAAACTGAAAAGCAGTCAACTTTTATGTTTCAAAGAACAAATTTACGCTGTTAGCAAACTGAAATAATAAAACATTTTTCTTCTTTCAGTAAATACTTGACCTGAACTTTGGCAAGGCTTAGACCCAACAGTTAAACTTATAGTAGCCAGTCTATATCTGAACTGTATCTAAATAGGGCAAGGACACAGAACTGAGACCAGGACCCCAGTAATTTACACTGTTACGATTCTGGCCAAATTCCTGGCACAGCTTTGGCCCAGACCAGGCAGAGTCCCAGATGGTGACCAGTACAGTTTGGGATTTTACCAGGACAGGGATATTTTATAGTTTGAAGCCTGGATACATCCAGCCCGTTTTGAGAGCTAAAATGTCAAACACAAGCCGTGCTGTGGCAGTTGCTGGAGGACCGGAGGTGGGCGCAGCCAGTGTGATCCTCAGACTGAGGTTAAGGTGTGGGCTTCCCCACTTCTCCACAAATGTACACTGGTTGATTTTCACTGTTGCCAGACCAAGCTCAGTGGATTGCCTGCCCTCATTCCAGGTGTGTTTTCCTCTCCACTGTCCCAGTGTTTGTTCTAAAGGTATCCTACAGGAGAAAGCCATTTGCATGCCATCTCAATAGTGCAAATCAAGGAAAATTCATTAAATTTAATTGAATAGAAGAGTGAAAAAAAAAATTCTGTCATAATGAAAATTGTCATCTTTACTTTCCCTGTACAAGTCATGAAGGACCAGCTAATCTTCTCAAAGACACCGAAATATATTTGTGGTTCCTAATTCCGCTGTTATTAATAAAGACAACAATCATTACCTTGCCTTTGACATATAGAGCATAGATATTTATAAAATTATTTTCTTGAGAATGGGTATTGTGGAAAATGTCCATTTCTTTAAAAAAAAAGTAACCAGCACACTCTATGATCTCATGCAAACAGTCACATACTCAGATGCAAAGGGATATGATGTCTTTGGAAGTTTCCAGTCCTAGGAAAAATTCTCTCCCAATAGTCCTATGCTTTCAGTGTGCTCAGCCTAGCAAGAGGACCATGATTTATTAATGACACCTGTGATATGGGACCAGATCACAACAGAGGTCATTAGTGGAATTTAATGCCTTTACCACACAAAAAACCCAATTCAAATACAACTGGTGTCACATCACCCACGATCTACGACACATTCCTTTTGTTGCTGGGTCAGGAATCAGACAGATCAGTTAGGGATGGACCTGCTGTGCACTTACCTATTTGACTGACATTTTGAAGGACCTCTCCCTTATTGAAAGGCCGTTGAAAGCTGGCCTTGAGTAGATTTGGGGTTTGAATTAAAGAGACATCATCTCTGTCACTATCCTTGATCACAAATGTAGATTGCAACCCCTACACTGCACTTACCCAAATAGGTGAACTTCCCCAGTCTGCTGTCAAGATGCCAATCACAGCTCCTGTGGTGCCCGTACGAAGGCAGTGATGGGAGTGGCTGTCCCCTCCTTGTCCCACAGGACACCATAGCCTCAAGATGGGCAGGAAGATCCTTGTGTTCCACCAGCAGGTAACTCCCAGCCATGAAGTTGCTAAATGTCACTGAATACTGGAGAAGAGGGAACCAAAAGAAACATGTCTGAGTCTGCGATTAGAGCTCCATGGAGTGCAGCATAAAGGGGTAAAGAGGATGGTGCTCCTCACAGGCAAAATGTGTTGAAAATATGAAAAGAGGTGTGAAAAAAGCAGGAGGTGATGGTAAATGCAGAAAAATCAACTCTCCTCATCACCTTTGAAAGGTGCATAGGAACAATCTCTTCTGAAAACCATGCTTCAACATGTCTTAAGGCAGTAAAAATCCTGTTGGTTCCTAAGCACCACACTGAACTTTCACCTAAGATATCCAAAATCATCAGGTGTCCAAGGCCAGGTGGGATGGGGCTTGGAGCAATCTGTGGAAGATGTCCCTGCCCGTGACAGAGGGTGGAACTGGATGAGCTTTAAGGTCCTTTCGAACCCAACATGCCATGATTCCATGACCTTCCTGCTCCAGGTTACTAATGAGAGCTTCAGGGACTAGGTCATCTTATCTAAGCCTATAAATAGAGAGACTTTCTCAATGCACTTAACTCTATTTTTTCTCTCTCTGTTCATCCAAAGAGATGAAATCGTGATTATCTCTTCCAGATATAATTTTGAAATTATAAAACCTTCCTGTGTTACCTGGAGCTGTTTGCTGACCAAAGGGTTGTCAAATGTCAACGTGTAAGTCTCTTTATCCAAGAGAAGAACCATCCAGCCATACAGGTTTGATAAAGTGTCCGGAACATAATTGACTGTGTTTGTCTTATTCCTACTGTCAATCACAGTTAAATTATAGGGAATGTCTGGAGCCTCTTTTCTGCAGGAAAAAAAGAAAAGTAATTACATTTTTACACTGAAGTCTGTCATTTTGCAACCTATACAGTTCTATTTTTATTTGAATTACAGTAGCCATGCTGGATCTCCCTCAGAATGTGTCTACATTTTTGTAATGCTTTACAAATGCCATAAGAAACAATATTTTTTCCGCAAGTGCTGTAAAAAGAGAATGAGAAAAAGAGAGACACAGCATGCAGGAATAGAGGAAGAGGAAGAGGAAGAGGAAGAGGAAGAGGAAGAGGAAGAGGAAGAGGAAGAGGAAGAGGAAGAAAGCAGAGAAGTGGTAACAGCCGGGATACCAACTTCTACATTGCCAGAATATTTTCCCTCCACCAGACTCATGGGCCTCAGGTTCAACTTTTAGGATCTTCAGGAAATTTAATAGAGTTTTGTTATTAGCCTCATCCCAGGCTGGGTGGGGTTTGGAGCAACCTGGTCTAGCAGAAGGTGTCCCTGCCCACGGCAGGGGGTTGGAATGAGATGATCTTTAAGGCCGTTTCCAACCCAAACCATTCTGTGGTTCTGTGATTGCTCACTCCCATTTGAGTGGTCAAAAGTTTCCCTGAGCCTGAAAATACAAAAATCCTGTGTCATTCAAAGAGCTGACCTTTGCCTGCCCAAGGCTGGGGCTGCTGCAGACTGATTAAATCCTTCACAGAATGGGTAGACTTTTAGTACAGCAGTCCTTCTGAGCATCCAAATGAGAAGTCAACCTCCCTTTTCACTAGACCTTTGCACTCCTGATTTCTGACCAGTCTAGTCAAGAGAAAAAACCCTTAGTGAACAGATCAGCATTAGCACTGATACCATGAGTGGTCACAAACTCTTTAGATTTAAGGTCTCTGCAGACTTCTCTCAGTTTTGGCTTTTGAGCTGACACTAAGCTTAAAAAATCCTCCTTTAAGCATCCCTTGAATAGTTTTTCTCAATAGTTGAAGCATTACCTTACAACTACACATCTTAGCATATTATCTAACCTCTCAGACTGGATTTGGCTTACTAATGCAAGACAGACAGTGCTAAAACTCATGTCATCCTGCAATTTGCCTGTATTTGCAATTTTTGGTTGGTTTGTTGCTTTTTTTTCCTCCTAGTGCTTTGGAGATGGTGCAAAATAACCAAAGCAGTCATCCCAGATCTATTTTTATTTTCTCTTTTAAAGTCAGTTCAGGGATTTTTAAATTTTTTTTGTTATTCTAGTGTCTGTCACATTGGCAAAGCACTTTCTGGTTACCCAGAAACATTCAGCTGAGAAACAGCAATGGCAAAGCAAAGTGTGAATCAGCAAAGAATCACTCAACCAGAAGATATTGGCAGACCCATGAAACTGGAAGGAGTTTATAAGGCTTAAACAGCTTTCGTACCACTAATAAACCTCCTCTTATGGGCATTAACTGGACCAGGATATTAGGCTGCTAATTAAGCAAGTAAATGACAATGAGCACATTATTGCCACAGTTATCAGCACCTGCACAGGTATTTAGGAGAATATTTCTAGCAGCAACAGAACACCACACATAATGCAGAGAAACACTAAATGCTCCTGCACATCAGAAGGTGCCTTATGGAATTGAAAAGATGCCCAACGTCACAGCAAATGACAGAGACTCAGACCCATCCTCTCTGCAGCATAAATTCATATGGTTTTACTCTTTATTCATTTTAATTTTCATCGCTGGAGGATTCTGATGAGAACAGCTTGAATCACTTTTACTGGGGGACTCTCCCCAGTACTTCCAGGAGAAGTGAAGACAGAGAAGAAAGGCTGGAAGGGACGATCCTGGGATACAAGTCTGATCTGTCAGAAAGTTGAGTGGCAATTCCACACCATCCATGTAGATCCAACACCTAGTGAATGGGAATGTGAATTCACTAACTGGTGAATTAACTGTGAACCCATTTATGTTGGAAACCAATCTTGAGAAGACCCCAAATAAATATCTTAAACTATACCGCAAACTTCCAGATGACTACACTTAAGTGAAATTTATCTTCTCCTCTGTGTCTATTTACAACAGACAAGGTATAGAATTATAGAATCGTTTAGGTTGGAAAAGATCTCTGAGGTCATGGAGTCCAACCATTAACCCAACACTGCCAAGGCCACCACTAAACCATGTCCTCAAGTGCCACATTTACATGTGTTTTAAATCTCTCCAGGCCTGATGACTCCACCACTGCCTCATGAACCCCATTCCAATGCCTGACCTCCTTTTCCACAGGGAAATTCTTTCTAATATTCAATCTAAACCTCTCCAGGTGCACCTTGAGGCCATTTACTCTTGTCTTGTCCCTTGTGCCCTGGGAGCAGACCCCAACCTCCCCCGGCTGCCACCTCCTGTCAGGGAATTGTGCAGAGCCACAAGGTCCCCCCTGAGCCTCCTTTTCTCCAGGTTGAGCCCCCTTCCCAGCTCCCTCAGCTGCTCCTGGTGCTCCATCCCCGTCCTCAGCTCCGTTCCCTTCCCTGGAAATGCTCCAGCCCCTCAATGTGTCTCTTGTTGGGAGGGTCCCCAAGCTGCCCCCAGCACTGGAGGTGCCACAGCAGCGCCAGCACAGGGGACAGGCACTGCCCTGGCCCTGCTGGTCACACCAGTGCTGGCACAGCCCAGGTGCCGTTGGCCTCTTGCCCACCTGGGCACACCTGGCTCATGTTCAGCCGGAAGTTTGTTCATGACCCAGGAAGGAAAAGGAACAGGAGATACCTTACGGCCTGGAATCTCTAGGGTTTTCTTGACCTGAAATGCTGTGTCCTTGTCTTTCACATGCGTTGCTTGAAGTGTTGCCACCCATAAACAGATTCCCCACTCCTGACAGACTGCCCACAGCCAAACCAAAAATTTGGGGAACCTGGAAAACTTCTCAGCTCAGTGTACGAGTTAACCAGTGCAAGGCAACGATAAGCCTGAGATGCACTCCCCTGGAAAGGATGTCAGTGTGCTTGTTTTTTCACCTTCATGCCAAAAAGGCACCAAAATGGAAGTACCCTACTAATGGAATTACCAACCACAATTAGCACCATTTCCATTTGCCCTAAATAGCCAGTGATTTCACTGTGCCCTAAATAGCCACCAGTCTACCTCTCTTTAATGTTAATGAAGTAGAAGAGCGCTGGCGAACACGAGTATTTCTAATTCAGAGGATCCAAGGGAGCCTGCACGCATCATTAACGTGGAGAGCTTCATTATCAGAGGAAAGAGCCTTCCCCTGAACTTCTCCTGGCTTTATTTGAAAGAAACTAGGAGGCAATGGTCTTAATGCAAAATTAACCCTCCCTTTAAACTGCTGGAAGCCTTTACAAACTGTAAGGGGAAGAAAAGGATGACTCATTGAAAAAGCTGTATTTTTATATCGAAGCAGGTTTCAATTAAGGAGCAATTTGCTTTAGAAATATGGCAGGATTACAGGATAGGGCTTTACAGTCTGAGCCACAATTCACCAATTGTGACTGTATAAACTGTTATGTAATTTAGCTCAAGTGCATTGTGCAGAACTGCTCAACAGATATGTGCCACAAAGGATTTGTTAAGCCAATCAGCAACATGGAGTAGAACAAATATTAACTCTCCTGTTTATGTTTACCATTAACTTATTTATCCTAAGGGTCCATATCTGTGTGTATGAAGGCAGGAGCTCTGTTTAGCTCCAAATGCTTTCTGTTTGTGTAATAATCCGTTATGATTATCCCTCTTCAAAAACAGGAAACAATTTAGCATGAAACTTCAAATGGGACACCAAATGTTTATATCAAGAGTCCATGTTTATTGTTGGCCAAAGGGAGGCTAATTCCAAATTATGACCATATCAAACACTTTACAGGTTTAATGTTGGGCCCCAGACCAGTTCACTTTATTTTAATTGCCAAGAACTAAGAATTTTCATCTGTTTTCAGTAAATGTGTGTATCTTTGTTGAGACACCAAGCTCATTATTTAAATCTGTCTTGTATTATGAACCCTTAATAGCAGTGATTTTTTTTCATGCACAGGTCTCTCAAGAAATAACCAGATCTTTGACCCTGATTCTGAGTGGCCACCATGGTCTGAATTTGGAGTAAAAGAAGAATTGAGATGGTTTCCCAGGAATAGAAAGGGTTGTGACTGACAGGCCAAGATGGCTTCATTCAGAGTAGCATTTGAGTTTGCCACCCCTGACTTCCAAAATCCCCTGTGTTCTTAAAACATTTCCCCAGATCCTATAGTTCATAAGCTGATATTTTCAGGAAAACTAAAATCAGATAGAAATCCTGAGCAGGAAAGTGGTTGGTAAACAAAGAATTCAAATGTCTGCAGTGCAAGCATAGCAAAGACCAGGGGAGGACCACTTGGTCACTCTGCTTTTCCCACATCGGGTAGAGCTCTGAAGAGTGCCTGGAAGTGTCCAAGGCCAGGCTGGATGGGGCGTGGAGCAACCTGGGATAGTGGAAGGTGTCCCTGCCCACGGCAGGAGGTGAAACAAGATGACCTTTAAGGTCTCCTCTAAGCCAAACCATCCTGTGATTTTAGGATCAATATGTTGGTTATGACAGGGAGTCTCAGCTGATGCACCTGGCTCCCATATATCTGGACTATAAAAAGCATCCAACGGACTTGCCAGATTTCTCCTTGCAAGAAAAGAAAGCTCAGGACCAGCAAATGTTGCCTCAATGGTAAATTTATGTCCCTGCACTCAGAAATAGCTCAGATGATGGTCAAGCTGAGGGAGAAGGCTTGAGGAAATGTCTTGTGTTGCATGCTCATAACCCTGTGCAGGATCTGGCTTTGCTGCCCATACCCCAAACTGCAGGGTGAATGGAAAGGTGTCCTCCTCTGGGAAACAAATTTCTCTTGGTGGGATGTCTGAGATGCCAGATATACAGCAGAGTAAAAACTGAATCCCTAAAGCTGATCTGATGAGTTGGTAGCTGAATAGTCAATAATTTAATATTTGCCTTCCATGTTACATCACAAGAGGCCTCAGAGGATGGGTTATGGGGACAAGTGACCCTGTAAGCTGCCCCCTGTGTGGGTACAGTCATGTACACGAGGAGGACACGTGGCCAGAGAGCAACTGAGCACACTGAGACAAGAGTCATGGTTGTCAGGGTGCTTCACAGCAGGCAGATGCTCAGCTGAAGGCAGCACAGAGAGTAAACATCAAAGCAAAAGCAGAACTGGAGTAACCTTGTGAACTCTCTTCAAGACTCAAAGACACAGAGGTACGGGGGACACTATTCTCCTCACACCAACCCATCAGCAGTGGTTGGGTTTGCAGCAGCAAACAGGAGAGGATGTCAGACCAGATTTAAGGATTAAATCTATGAAGTTAATCTTTTGCTCCACAGCAGACTAGAGAAGAGAGACACAATAAAAGGCTTGAACTACAAGACTGGTGCTGAGCAAGTCCAAGGCTTCCCAGTGAGAAAAGGAAAGCAAAGGAGTGGGACCAAGAGGGAAACTCCCTTTCAGCAGGAACAGCCACCAAGCGTTTGGAGTCCCCTTCGCCGCGAGGTGCTGCCAGGCTGCAGATTATTCTAATGCTCTCCTCTTGTAAAAATTATGCATAATGTGAAGAAACTTTGAAAGTCACTTAATCACGTTATGACAATTTTTTAATGAAAATTTGTTTTAATATTAATAGAGATTCATAGTTTCGTGATAATATGGGTAGCGGTGGCATTTGGAGCAGCCGTTTCTAGCCTGCAGCCACACTGTGCTGTGCCACAGCATAAGCTGTGCTTCAGACTACTCAATAACTTTCTCACATATAAATTTATAAAGACTTTTATAAGCTCCAATTACATTTTTAAAAGACATAAAACCCCTCTTTAAAGTGTGCTTACGTGACACATTAGTTTAACTTTCAACTGGACTTTGTGAAGAATGGTTTTGTGCAGCAGTGCAAGCTTGGAAATGGATCCCCATTTCCCTGGAAGGTGTTGAGTGAAGCAGTTCAGGACAGAGAGCCACAAAATGTTCAAGATAGTTGTTTTCCTCTTCAGAAAAGAGCTTCTATAGTTTTTCTCTAACAAAACACTCTTTTTCCCCCAAACAAGTAGTTTACTTCGGGAAAAAGTGTCATTACCCTATGTGCATTTTGGTAAATTAAACAGCATAAAGACTCAATTCCCCACATTATATCACAAGTAATTAAAATTATTCCAGACGTGCTTTTAGCTTGCACCAACCAGCCCTATCCCTGACAGCTCCCCGGCAGGGGATCTTTCCTAAAATTTAGTGCTGATGCAACATCCCCAGTGTTTTGGAGACTGAGATGGCTACAAATAAGGCCATGTCCAATCCTTGCCAGTTGCCCTTAGGGCCAGGGAATGATCCTAAGGTTGCTGAGATAGAGGTTGCCTATATACTAGGACTAGGCCTAGATACTACGACTCCCCTCTCAACCTTCAAGATTTTTGGAGCTGGAATCCCATCCCTGAAATTCAGGATAAGCATAAAACCCCACCGTCTCAAGCTTCTCATGCTTTTTATTGAGGAGAACAGAAAATTCAAGTTGCAGATCTGACAGGTCTCATATGCCATGGCCTGGTAGGGCACAAGAGAAAGATTTCTTCCAGAGAGATTTTTAACCCTTTTCTTGTCAGAAACTAAAGAAAGCCAGTCAACTGTGCTTTCGTCTTTTCACTGAGATGAGATGGATCCAAGAGACTACACTGTTAGGATTTTTTTCCTGTCACCCTCTTATCTTTACTCTCTTTACTCAACCTCTGCCAATTGCTCCTAGTCATGTTTTGCTGTGTTAATCCTAAACTATTCCCTTTTTATTGCAAACACTCTTCAAATACATCTGGATAAAATTCACCCATTCTCTTTCTCCCACCCCCTCATCCTCCAGTCATGCTGTAGATATTTTATTAATTGACTTTTACTCTTCACCCCCTCCAGCTCCTTTTATTCCTCATCCTGGTCCTCTCCCAGGTTCCTTTTGGAGCTCTATCCATCTGAACAAAGCCTCCCTGACTCACGACACTCATTTGGCTGCACCTGACAGTCTTTCAACTTAACGTGACGGTGATTTGGCTGCTGGGAGCTGCTCAGGAGAGAGGATCTGGAAGCAGCACAGAGAGGATGCTCGCGGTCTCTGGGGTTACTCTGCTGAGTACACAGTCCTCAGGAGGACAGGCTAACTGCTGGCTTCTGCTTCTCACACTGCCAAGGATCTTTGGTGTAAATTGACTCCCAGCTCATGCAGATGAACAATAAAGAAGCTAAACAAAGAGTAGTTCCTTGAAATAAAACCTTAACTGAGAAGTCATTGATATGACTAATCATCGATTCCTGGAATGATTTAGATTGGAAGGGGCCTTAAAGTTCATTTAGTTCCAACCTTCCTGCCGTGGGAAGGGACACCTTCCACTAGACCAGGTTGCTCCAATCCCTGTCTAACCCGGCCTTGAACACTTCCAGGGAAATTTTCATGCAATTTACTGAGAAGAGAAAATTTAAGTCTGGTTAAATGTTCCAGAGTTAACAGCAAGAGAGCAGATGAACTCCTACTTGTACTTGCTCCTTACCCACCTTTTGATGCCAGGAGAAACAAAGTGTATTGAATATATTAACTGTCATGAATTATTAACAATTATGTCATGGCAGTACCCAAAAGGACCCAAATCACTCTACAGGCAACATTTAGAGAAGCTCCACCCACCTACACAGCATCAGCCCAAAGATATTGCAGTCCATTTCATCAAGGTAAACACAGACAAGAAAGGGAATTAATTTCCCCAAGACTTCGTAGTTAACTGCTCAGGAAAGACACCAAGCACAGTTTTATTTTGCCTTCTACCCAGTATTCTTTTAGTTAAATCAGAATGACTCCAAGGTCTTAAATTTTTGCAGACTTTTGTTTTCATTACGAGACACAGTAATCACATGTAAAGCCTGCAGGTAGCTCAAAGTCTTACAGTTTTCTCCTTCAATGGAACAAATGATTAGTTTTTTTCCTGTTTGGGAAGGGGTTGCAGTTTTTCCTCTCCTTCTTCTAAAACATGAATTATGAGGCACACATGAATAATTAACAGCCTTCTGACAGAGTACTTCAGGATTTCTGCCTGTGTACTGCTAACCTGAGACAGCGAAAAATGGATAATTGTTCAGATTTGTACTTCAAAAGGAGAGTGAAATGCTGAGCAGGGGACTGGGAAGGGAAGATGAGCATGGTAAGACAAGCAGGAGTGATGTTTAGATCACTAAAAGTTTTTTCACTCTTTTTCTTATGTCAGAAATTTGCAAGTGTCCTCTCTGGCTAATAGAAGTGGTGGCAGTTCTTGTCTGAACAGCATTTCTCCACTGGATCCCCTTAGCTGCCAGCTGGTGAAAGGCAGCAAAAATTCCAGCTTGGGGAGACAAGTGAACTGGGACAGAACTGGGAGCTGTACAGCCACCAAAGCTGATGGGAATGACCCAGCTGTACCCCAGGACTGGATTATTATTAGAGCTGGTTCTAACTTCCCAAGCAATCAAATACTTTGGTGTGAGATGCCAGATCTGACACAGCATCTCCAGGAGATCCTTGACCTTCTGCCATGGAGTGAGAGGCCATGGGAGACAGCACAGCGGATCAAGAGGTGCCACTGCTCAGGCTTTAGACCTAGTTTAGGAGCCAGCAGAGAGGCAGCAGTCCTGGGACTGAGCTCAGACCCAGCAGCAATCTCAGAATAACACATAGAAGCAAAGCCCATGCTGAACTTTGGGAGGTGGAACAATTACTTACAAATGAAGAGCCATACGGTGGAAAACAAGGCCACTGTCACAAACACTGCCACCAGAAGCTTGGCTGAAGTTGGCGCTGGCTGTGCAAGTTGCTGCCAGGATATCTGTGGAAGGCAGGACGTGACTTCCCTTCTGCCCCGTGGTGGAGCCGTCAAGATCCTCAAAGATGGCAGAGTGAGGAAAGGGGAAGGACACTTGGAAAGGGGAGCTGGTGAAGGTCAGATGTTCAGCTGTCACTGCAAACCCACCTGAGGGTGACAAGCAGCATTTCAAAAAACAGAATGGCCACCTCATGTAATGGGCCTGAAGACAACTCTCTGGAGGAAGAGACCAACTACACTCCTCCTTGCCTTTGGAAAAATGTCTGATGGGACAACAAAATAGGGAGATCTGGGAATATAAATACAGATGGTTATAGGAATAGCTACTGCTGTGCTATGGCCAGGCCAAACTTGTCCAGTGCCCCGCTGTGACAGGACCTGTGTTTCCAACTTGCCTGATCCACGTGCTGCTCCTGGTCCTACCAGCATCTCCTCAGTGACTCCAAACACTTCTTCACAGGCCCCTCAGCCAAAATCACAGACCCCACGACAGTGATTCTTATAGACCCTGTCTGCTCTTTTTTTAGAGGTAAATTTTTTAGAGGTGAGAACTGTTTATGTTGTGTAGATATACTTGACTGTTCTGTGTAAGTGCAGCACCTGGCAGAATAAAGCCTTGGCTGAAAAGTGAGTCTTGAGGATTTTTTCACTACTGAAACACAGATAGCTACAAAAAAAGATGAATATTCATGCAGGCTACAGTTTTTGAGCACATTAATATTTACAGAAATGTCAGAAAATCATTGCCCCATGGGCTGTAACAAGTCAGCTTTGGCAGGAGCATCCATACACCACACGGGTTACTATTTGACTGCCTTATTCCCAGTTTTAGCCTCACTAAGCCAGATTTTACTGTTTCTTCTGTCCTTTGATCTCATCTCCTGAAATCTTTTTCTCTGCTATGTTATTGTAGGGCAGTCTTCACTTATATAAAAATACATTTTATTACAATACAAGAGGCAATTGCAGTTGGAACATTCTTCAAAGAGCCTTTGAGTAACTCTCCAAAGCTCAGAAGGATGCTTAGTTTACACGTTATCTTAGGCAAATTCACCTCAGGTTTAGGCTGGCCTGAGGTAGCAGCTTGGTGAAATTCTGTGAGGGTTTGTCACAGCTTTTAAAGAAATCATCACTCTTGAAATTTTACCTCCCAAAATGAAGACGCAGAAACAAGGCAGTGTATAAAACCCGTTTCTACTGAGAAAACCATGTAAGTGCAAAAAATCAGGATACATTTGTCTTAAAATAAATGCAATATGTGGCTTCAGTGTAGTGATGAAGCCATATCCAGCAAGGCTGGGGAGAACCTGAAATCTCAGCCTGTGCAGAGCAGTTATCAATGGTTGTCTGTGGAGACTGTGAACTTGTAATGGGAGGGGAAGCCAGGGACTTGGAAATGCTGAGAAATAAACATAAATCAGACTCACCCTGCCCTCGGTAACAGCCAGAACAAGTCCTGATTGCTGTGCAAGTGCTCACATCAAAGTTCCTGAAAGTTGTGTTGGAGATGAAGAGCTGGTATCTTTTGGGAGTCTTTAGTCCTGCAGACATACAGGTGCTATCCTGAAACGAAGGGATGAAGCAAACATCACCATGTGAATCAGAGAATCCTAGACTGGTTTGGGTTGGAAGGGACCTTGAAAGTCACCTCACTCCAACCCCAGGGGCAGGGACACCTTCCAAAAGACCAGGTTGCTCCAAGTCCTGTCTAATCCGGCCATGAACATTTCCAGAAATGGACATCCAGGATGCAGCAGCTGGGAATGCAAGAGTGTGATCACCCATAGCTGTGGGGTTTAAAGGACAGATCTAAGCTTTTGTTTGGCGAATTCTGACGAGTAACACACATTTAATTCCAAACTTGAAGCAGGTGATAGTATCACTCTCAATGGCAGATTGTTGCCCTTTGTTTGAGTTGTTGCACAGAAGATTGGGCATTTGAAGGGAGAGGAATGTGTACATTCCCTGGGGAGAAAGAATCCACCTAAAAGCCTCAGTGAGTGGATTTTTACAGTCCCATTTTACTTTACCTTTTTTGTCCAGCATTTGGGAACTTTTCCTACTCTGCAAAGATGACCATTCTTATTTCTGTTCTAAGAAAACCCTGAGAACTGAGATTCAAAGGCATTTTGTGTGATTTGGGATGGGGAAGCACCTAAGCCAGGCTCTCTGGAAAGCTCTAGAGGACTCCAGGATCCATTAGAGCTTCAAGGACCAGAAAGGAAGAGCAAAAGCCCCAGGAGATGAAAAACACAATGGACAAACTGGATTTTGGGGTGATTGTAATCTATGACACAGTGGAAGTGTACAACGCTCTGTCAAACTATCTTGGAAACATTCTGGAAATAAAGATATACTTAGAGTTAGTGAGCAGCCTGGAGGAGGAAGGGCTGGCAGGAGTCTGTGATACTGTTTCTGAGGCCAATGAATACTTGTAGAATATATCTCAAAGGCCAAAGAATCAATCAAGAAATCCACCCTATATGAAAACATCTGCAATTGAAAATGTAGAATGAAATGGACACTTATAAGTAGATTATTACTTCAAAGAGATGGTGCTTCTTCAGCCTCTGTAGGAGACAGTGGTTCCATCAGCTTTTTAATTCTGAGGCCAAAACATCAGGAGTGATAGGCCTGGTCCTTGGGCCATCTTCTTCCAAGTCACTGCTAAGCAGAAATCCTTGGTTTTTCTGGTAACAAATTGCTCAGAAAAATCTCTACTGGCTTTTTGCTTACACTTCTGCTTCTTCCATCCCACCAATTTTCTATATTTTTTAATCAATTAATTTTACTTAAATAAATAGCAAATAGAACAGTGTGAGACAATAATTCCTCTTCTGTGTGTGTCACCTGTGTCAGAACTCTGGCTTTTTCCAGGAAGAAATGCTTCTTCTTAAATGGCCCCACAACGACAGTGAGTTGCTTTATGAGAGCATGGAAGAGGTTTTCTGGATGTCTAGGAAGTTAACAAAAATCTTGCACTTGGCTTTTACAGGTCCTGCATTTAGCCCTGGCACTAATGTTGCAATGGGTCACAGCCCCAACTTTTCAATGCCCTGATATTTCCAGAAAACAATCTTGTTTTTAAAACACTTTTTTTCCAAAAACTGGAAGGGCTAACAGAGAGGAATATCCAAGGTTCACATTAAATTAATGTCACAAAGTTTTAATTGATATTAAA
The DNA here is from genome assembly GCA_013397755.1 of Cnemophilus loriae. Taxonomy (NCBI): domain Eukaryota; kingdom Metazoa; phylum Chordata; class Aves; order Passeriformes; family Corvidae; genus Cnemophilus; species Cnemophilus loriae. Next base: position 91,276 of record VZTF01006149.1, on the reverse strand, counting down.
GAGACATCATTATTAAAGGGAGAATTACATACATTAAGACATAAATTATGACAAGGAGGCTCTTATCATGAGATGATCAAAGATAATCACCCCCCTGAGGTACTACAAGAAACAAGGCACAGCTGAGCGCCTCTAAATCCCTTAACAAGTACAACACTGGAGCCCTTCCATGGATCCTGCAAAGCAAAGACAAAGACATCCACCCCTTGGTGTCAGAGAAATTCACTGGGACATCACTGGGACACTGCAAGGTTGGACAGGCGAAGCCAGGGTTTTATCTGAACTATCTACTTAGAATAGCCCTGCTAAGGACGTTTCTTTCTGTGAGCTTCTAAAGAAAACTCATTTAAAATACTTTTTTTTCTGCCAGTCAGAGAGAAAATTAATTTAATAAACAACAATAGAAAACTGAGCAGGGGAAGAAAAAAAAAGACCTCAAAATCATGAACAAGCAGCTGTGGCCAGTTGTAACTAAAATTCCATTGTTATCCATGTTATTAATCTGTTAACAACCTGGTAGCACCCAAAGGACTTTGTCCAGCTGCCTAAAGAAATAGTGGAAGAAGAACATATTTACTGCATAAATAAAATTACGTTTTGTCCGTATTTTTCATTCTCAAGTAAAAAAAGTAACACTCTGTGTTCCAAGTGGACCAGTGATGCTGAGAGAGAGCAGATGAAACCAAAGTGTTGACAAGGATAGAAACCAAAGTTGGTGTTCCCTCTCGTCATTCTCAAATCACTGAACTAAACCCACTCGTGCATGATAAAAACGTGTTAAATGCAAAAGGTGTATAGGAATATAGAAAAGCTTGATTAAACAAAAATTATGATTTCTCTCAAAAAGTCAGGTTTGGTGAAATTCCAAGATTTTTCTGACACCATGTCAATCCTGGAAAAAAGTATGAGTAGGAAAAAAATTTGCACTTGTCTTGCTAAGATCCTTCAGCTTTTTGTGTTTGTGATTTTGCTTTCACTTTTGAATGTCGTTTTAGAAAGAATATACAGGACTATGCCTTATAGTGTGAAATCTTTTAACAGTTTCTAATGAAAACAGAAAAAACAGAATCCTCGTTTAAAATTTATTTTAAAAAAATCTTCAAAACTTCCATGCTGAAATGAAAAGACATCTGGGAAAAAAAAAATCATATAAATTGTTTAAGTTGGAAAGACCTATAAGACCATCAGGTTCAACCATCACTGCCAAGCCCAGCACTAACCCATTTCCCCAAGTGCTACATTTACATGGTTTTTAAAACCCTCTAGGGATGGTGGCTCTACCACTGCCCTGAGCAGCCTGTTCCAATGTTTGAAAACCCTTTCACTGAAGAAATTTTCCCTAAAATCAAATCCAAATCTCCCCTGGAGCAACTAGAAGCCATTCCCTCTTGTCCTGTCTCTCATTACTTGGGAGAAGAGACCAACACCCACAGCCTATTCCATTTACTTGCATTTATTCACAACTATTGTTTTTACTTACAACCTTTTTTTAAAAATCCAAGTTTGCCTGAGCTGCCATGGAGCAGAGGCTGTTCTCCAGGTTCCTTTCTTATTTCTCCAATTTCCTACTGAAGTGTTGCTGTGCAAGTCAAGAAACATTGAAATATTTCCTGCAGTTCTTACCTTTTGCCCAAGGTGTCCATTTAAAACACTGTCAGACACAGAGGTGTTTCCTAGGCTTTCCACGATGTCAATGCCAAAGTCCTTGCAAGCAGAAATCTGGAAATGCTGGAGTTCAAGGTTCCTGCTGCTGAAAATCTACACAAAAGGAAAATAAAAGAAATAACAATAATAATCATCACTGAATCATAGAATGGTTTGGGTTGGAAAGGACCTTAAAGACCACCTTGTTCCTATCCCCTGCCATGGGCAGGGACACTTTCCACTAAATCAGGTTGCTCCAAGTCCCACCTAACCTGGCCTTGGATATTTCCAGGACAGAGTGCCTAAAAGAAAGAAGACTGTTTCTGGAGGGAGTCCATGGGAAAAAGCAAAATACTCTTATTTATTCATGTATTCTAGGTCAGTCACATACAAAGAAACTACAAGTTAGGCAGAGAAAACAAATAACAACAACAACAACAACAACAACAAATGTGAAAAACGCCCTTTTGTTTTATTTCTTTTCACACAAATAACCTTTTCCAGAAAGAGAAATCATCAACCTGAAAAACCGCACTGAAAAATTAGACACCTTCAGAAGAAGAGTCACAGAATGGGTAAGGCTATAAAACCTTACAGAGAAACACATACAAATCTTTCAGGTCATCAGACAGGAATTAATAGGATCACAGGCTCCAAACTGTGAGTACGGGGAAAAAGTATCACATAATAGAGGGTGTGGCTTTTAAAAGTCAGACTAATTAATAATGAGCCATATTAGCTGGAGAACGAAGCTAGACAGATACAAATAAATTTTAAAAGTGCAAAATTTTAACAAGAATGGAAAAAAAATTCCATGGACACCATCAGTTCTATAAAGGTAACAGATCCACCTATTGCAATCTTCATGAACAGCTCAGATCCACTCAGAGGATTTTTTATTTGGCAACGTGATCTAGTGGAAGGTGTTCCAACCTCCTATGGCAGGGAGGTTGGAACAATATGGTTTTTAAGGTCCCTTCCAACCCAAACCATTCCGTGATTCCATGATTATAATGGCAGACGGATGGTAGACGATTACAGAGGACATCAGCTACTGGTGAAAGGAGCACTGAGAGAACAGATTCTGCACTGAAGCAGCAAAAAGAATTCACACGAATCAAGGCTCTCATTGAAACAGGAGCCTCCAGATGAGGGACACAGACATACAGGCTCAAGAGCTTTACAGTGACTGTGCCCTATTTGCAGCCTTAAAAATGAAGTCAGTGTGGAGGTGAGATAATTGGAAAGATCCTGAGCATCACAGAAGGCAGCGGGGACAAACATACCTGTGCTCCCCCGTGGCAGCTCCAGGCTGTGAAGCTGTTGAACTGAACAAGACTGTCTGGCAAATACTCTGGGTACACCAGCAGCCCATACCTGTTTAGGAGAGAAAGCCATGGAGACTCTTCCTTTACAGTGAATGTTGTGGGGAGCAGATTTTTCTATTCACCATTTTGATATCTAAAATCTTAAATCTGTAACAGTTGTCTGCACGAGACTTTATTTCTTAAAACCAAAGTCAAAAGCTGCTGGACTATTTCAGGCATCTTGTAACGACTTCAAATTTCTTTTCAAGTATTTTCAGTGTTAGACCCATCAGGGCTAAAAAGGAGTGTGCAGTGCCACTGAGAGTGCCATCTTACTACAAAACACCCTCCCATGCTCATGAGTTTTCGGCCAGCATCACCTTCAGATAAGCCTGACATGAATCTGGACAGATAAGGCTTTTCTTTATCTTGGATTCAGCTACCTTGGAGTACAGCCCAAATGTATGAATTCCTGAATGCAGCACTTAAGTTGACCTTCTCAGAGATTTAAAATCCAGATTAATAGCCAGATTAACTCAAAATTCAGGTCACTTTATCCACCGATTTTCAGTACAACGTCATTTTTCAATACTCTTTCTGTTTTTAGGGAAGTACTGGTTAAAACTTTTGTCAGTAGCTGTTCCTGGATACTAAAGGAACAATTGTTGCATGGAACGTCACAGAACCATGGAATCATGGAATTGTTTGTGTTGGAAGGGACCTTAGAGATCATCTCATTCCACCCCCCTGCAATGGGCAGTGACATCTCCCACACTGATTCTGCCCTGCTCCAGACAACTCTGCTTGCAAGAGACGAGGACCTGAAAGGGTGCAAAACTGAGGGGAAAACTCCTGAAAAGAGGGGCAAGGCCTCTTCTGCCCACCACTGCAATCACAGCTGGCACAACCATTCGCTGAAGGAAAATCTCTTTAACCAAACTCCCCAGGTACCTTGTGCAGGAGTGAGCCGTGTTCTCACTAAAGGACAGCAGAGGCACTTTGGATGGTCCCTCAGGGGAGAGATGAAAGAAATAGCCATACCCAGCACCACTCACTGTGTTACCCTGTAGAGAGGAATACGTGACTGTGAAAAAAGTATTACAACAGATTTCTGGAAATTAAAATCAACTTAAGAAACACGCAAATGAAAATCCCTGCTGAAGTCCATTCAAATTCTGGTAAACCAGCTGGTAGGAACTGGTACCTCATTTCTGTGTCCCCAGTCTTGTGCTGTTTTCACTCTGACCTGGGGCCAGTTTTAAAAATACCTATTTTTAAACCAGACAAGGAGGATTGGCCAAGCAATAGAGGCAAACGGCAGCAAAATGGTGTTGTCACTACTCTTCAAGAAGCAGGTAAGAAAAGAAAAAATGTGGAAAACTTACCTCTATACACTCCTTTCTATATAAGAATGAAATGTCAGGTAGGAAAGGTAAATCACAAACTAATCACAAAGGCAAATCACAAACTAATCAAGTTTATTGATTTCCTTCTTAATCTGGATATTTCTCTTATCTCCCAAAGGAAACACAGGGTAAGGAAATATAGGAAATATTTGCATTGAAAATGTGAGACTCCTAAAAGTCAAGAGAAAGCAAAGAACAACATCTTCAGGATATGTCAGTGACTGAACAATTAAACTTTCTTACACCTGTGGTAAATTATGTGGTTTGGACCATTTTTTTACAGGGTAAGTGAATAACCATAGGAAGATGCGTTATAAGTTATTGTCATTTAATATCTCTTAAAGCAATTGCATTCTAAATTCTACACTTGAGTTACATTATTTGCATTGCAAGAGGTAAAAATAAGTGGACATAAGGTCTGATTTGCCTTAACATTAGGGGTTTGGTATTTACAGAATCTGCAGCAAGTGGGTTATATGAATTGTATTCAGTGTGTTCTGAACTCTAGGACAAAAAACCTGCTCTTGCCAGCTTAATTTGGAGAGCAGCCAAGCCTAGCTGTGTTTGGGTGGTGTCCATACAGCAATGTCTTCATGTGTGCACCTGTGCATGATCCCTCTCAGCTGCCTTAGGTGTGTGAAAATTTGAAGTCCAGGCCAGTAAACTTAGGCTCCTTTTCTAGGAAAAAATATCAGGCATAGGAGTGTGCAGAAGGCAATGCTTTTGGTCTGTCCTTAGACAAAATTAATTGCTCTCTGGAGGTATGTGGCTCTCTAAGCGGGGTCTAAGATGACCTTTCTTGCAGCTCTAAGGAGGGTTTGTTCTCTAAGATCAGGTCTGACACCACCACTCCCATTCATAGGTCACTGGACAGTGTTAAAATACTAATGACTTTTTGGTCCCTGATGGTCCAAATCAAAGCTGAGCCTGCTGACCTCGAGGTGAAACCCTCCATACGCCAATTACTTTCTTCTGACCCATCCAAGTGTGCTCCCTGCAGTCCTGATCTCTGACATCTGTCAAGGAATAAAGTACTGAGACCCAAAGCTCTGCTTTCTCTATCGCCTGGTAAAACGGCTGCTTTTTCTGAAAGTGCAGCCGCCGACCCTTTTTCTTTAACAAAACACTTCTGCAGTCCGGTCACATCATTTCTAGGATATTTTACTTGCGACTCCAATCGTGCGTTCTACAGATGATTCATAAGGAAAAAAAACCCTGCATATTTATTCAGCCAGCTCGTGGCTGGAGGGCAGGGGTTTTAGGCAAGCAGGGAATTTTGTGTGGAAATCAATTCTTTGTGGAAGTCAGTATATTACGAATGTCCGTGCAACCAAAATTCCAGAGAGAAATTACCTCTCTGAGCATGCCAAATACCTGGAGGTATGCACTGCGAGTCAGTAAAATCAAGTGGCTGACGGTTTAAGTGTCTCTTAACCGTACCACTCTGCTGGTGTAAATATTTCATGAATTTCTTTTAGATAGCTGGGACTCAAACTGTTGACTTTAAAGATGACATTAAAGCTCCGGACGGTGTTTCCAGCACCGCTCCCACAGTTTCAGAGCCGGGCAGGGTGTGAATAGTGCCCACAATGGGCCTGCTTCGGTGTTGGCCCACTTTGCAGGAAAGGGTTTGGAAAAGATCTCAGCAAGGATGAAAAGGTGGGAAAACGGTGCCAAACAGATGCAGCCTCACCTCTTTGGTGCTGTGGAGAACGGCTGGATTGGGTGACACCAGGAAACAAATGCGTTTACCAACAGTGAGACCATCAGTCACTTGTCTGACAGGGAGACACCAGCTGAGCTCCACCCCGTTCATTCATCTGAGCTGTTTCCCAGTCCTCAACACCAAGGCAAGAAAGGAAAGGGAGGTTCTTGCTGGATTTCATAAGCCCAGTCCATATGTTGCTATGCATGAGCACCTCACACTGGCTCTGGGATTCCAGGGCATCGAATGTTCATGGATTGGAAAAACAAAAAGGCCAAAACTCACTAGGACCAAGAAAGCCAAGAGAAAAAGATAAAAACCTGGTTTTTAAATTCTTTTTCCTGCATACAAAAAGAAACCCAAGAACATAGGACAGATGTTTCAGTGAGAAAAAAGCCAATATCACAGAGGAGCATCTTCAGTTCCTTGCACAGACAGCATTTAAAAGGCAAGGAACCAGCCTGCTAATGAGATTGTCTGTGACTCTAAAAAGTGATAACCTGGGCTTACACACTGTGTTTAAAAACAAATTATCCTAACCTTGTAATGATCAGTTTGCACTCGTACTGACCGAGTGTGAAATTTCATCCAACAGCCTGATTCACCAGTGCACTTAAGAGCTTAAGTCAAGTGGAAACCTGTGGGAATTGGGTCTCCAAATATCTGTGTAGGCTCAGGTTTGAGTGACTGCTCTGCCCCAATTTCCACACCGTTTAGGACATTGCTGAATTTCAAGGAAATTTAAGCTCTTCAGCCACCTATGCAAATTTAGGCTCCTAAGTAAATTGAGTAGTTATGAAAATATTCCTGCAGGTCTCGCTGTGGAAAGGCTTAACCCATCACGCACAGAAGATGTTACACAGTGTGGACCCAGAGCTCTCTGGCTGTCTCAGCTGCAGTCCCTGCCTTAAAGATTGCAGCCAGTACATTTAAAACCAATAACCAAACAACAGAAATCTGAAAATAAACAGAAAAACTCACAAAACCAATAAACACAAAGACTGACAAACACCTAAAATTAAATTCTAAACTGGGAAAATTTCTGTTCCAGGTCTTGGCCTGGAAACCAGGCAGGTGGAAGATTAGTCTTTCTCATTACATTCTTCAAGCTTCCCCATTAAATTAGGATTATAAATACCTAAAAATGTTGAGTCATTTGATCAGCTAAAAGGTGCTAAGACTCTACAGCATTATAATGCTGGTGCTGGACCGGCATCCCGTGAATTTAGTGATTATTATTGCACTAAGAAAAAGTCCACAGTTGTTTTGCTGGGGAGAAATGTGACTTTTTCTCTTAATATCCCTGTGCTTTGCTGTCTTCCTGAGCACCGCTTGGTCCTGTTGCACAGTAAGTGCAGTTAATAACAATTTTAAGCTGGGGAACCTCTTCGTGTTTTCCTTTTGCTGCTACAACTCCTCAAATATTCCACTCCTCAAGATGATGAGGGTTATCAGCAACCATTTGAGGGCCATCTGCTACCCTGCCTTGAGCAGGACACCTCTGGAGAGCAGAATGGACCCCCTGATATTGGGGTAGAGAGAGCCACAGCTGCAGCTTTGTATCTGTAAACTCACGTGAACAGAGAGGGATAAATAAATGTGCTGAAAACCCAGCACAGCCAGTTCCCAGGAACCCGTGGAGGTAATTGCAGCAAACCTTTTCAAAAGCTGAGCCACTGGCGATGGAGTGAACGGCTCCAGGGTAAGTCAGTGCATGACAGTACAAAACTCTGTGTTTAGTGGAGCTGAAATTCTCATGATCCTGCCTAGCTGTTGTGTTTTTAAACCATAGTTGATGGCCTTAAAAATGATAAATATGCCCTCGAGGGAACCACAGAAAAGTTCTCTCCTCCTTCCTCAGTACTACTGTCTTCGTAATGACATAGGAAATGTGTTGGTCTCTTTTTCACCTTCAAATTTAGGTGCAAATCTTTCCTCATGGAGCAGAAGCCCCGGGGGTGATTAGGTCTTCACAAACAGTAATTGGTTTGGTTACTGGGAGTTAACAATAGAACAAGTTAGGATTATTATTTAAATACAAATATACATTTTTTTCACTACTGAAAGTGTGGTAAGAAAGGTCAGTTTCAATGTAATTCCTTAAAATAGTTGGGAAGGAAAAGTGGTTTCAAGTTGATGAAAATCATATTTTTTCCCACAAAACAGATAAAAGTGACTCTTTATTCTGAAACGTAAGACCAAAAAGAGTATGAACTAAGAGAAAGCGTCAGAGAATTAGTGAATAGAAGTATTTTTTTCTGAGCCCAGCTTTTTGATGTGAGGCTGTTAAGCTGTTAGCTCTTTAAAAGCCTGGAGTTTTATTACCATTAAAAGTAGAGAAGCTTTGTTTCTTTCAAAATCAATGTCGTTTTCATAGGACAGGGAACACATTCTCTTTCTCACCCTGGAATGAAAATCTTCAACTGTATGTTCAAGGCGATTTTAAATCCAGGCTGAGGTATAATTGATGTTGTTGAATTTTAGTGGTTTTGTAGTCAGTCCATTAAAATTGAGAGGTTTTTTAATAATGGCAGAAATTCTAGAAAAGCTGAGACTAAACTTTTTCCAAGTTTTCTGAATCTGTGAGTATTATAAAATAAAGCAACGTTTTAAAGTGTCTCAGGATGAATTATCTCACTGTAATATTCCATTCCATTCCAACACAGCAAAAGCCTCAATAATAAATTTACCCAGGAACATAATTTATTTTGTAACATTCACTTGTTTCAATATCCCATCACAAGCACAGGTTCTGACAGCTCAGCCACAAAACAAATATTGTGTACTTGATCTCCCAGATAAATGAAGCTCTGTGTCTCTCTGATATCTTTGATTAGAAAGGAATTGTTACGTTTTATAGCAGAACCTCTTACCCTGATGTGGTTGGCAGGAGCCCTGACGTAGATCCCTGCTGGTGACAGTGTCTCAGTGTTGGATAAACCATCAGTTCCAGAAAGGCCAATCACTATGTTGTTACTGACTCTGTTCTCCTCTTCATGACCTTCACCTTTAAAAGAAGAAAAAATATGAAGATAACTTAGAAGAAAAAAGAAAAATAAACATATATGTACATGTAGCTGGAAACCCTCTATTATCATGATTCTCATTTCAATATACACAAGTCCAGGTGTTATATTCACATATATTTCCCTGTAGCAGGTATTATATGTGACTATACCACAAGTCATAAGTTCTGCACTGCAAGTTTATGGTGAAAATAAATAAAATATGTATTATAGACCAGATTTATAGTTGGGAAAAGAGATTCTGAGTGGGAAAGTGGCTCACCTATGCACACACAGTCATGCTCCTGGCAGTACTAGAATTCAAAGTCTTCTTTATCTCCTGTCTCCACTCAGTGCCCTACTTACATGTAAGAAAATTTCTAACCAGGCTGAAAAACACCTGGTACAAGTCTGCACAAAACCGGGGAGTTGCCCCCCTAAGCAATGGAGTAGGAGAAGAGAAAGGGAAAAATCAATCAACCAATTGATCAGACAACTCAGACTCGTGGGGTGCCCCAGATCTAGTAACAGTATAGAAGCAGGAAGAAGAGAACAAAAGAAATCTCTTTTAAACTATATCCTTTAAACTAAAGAAACGGACCATCCAGTGGCAAGAAGTGGACAGTCTCATACAAGCCAAGTCCAAATAAGGACACATCAACAGGGTAAGGGGAAATGGCCTCGAGTTGCTCCAGGGGAGGTTTAGGTTGGGTATCAGGAGAGATTTCTTCACCTAAAAGGCAGTCAGGCATCGGAACAGCCTGCCAGGGAGGTGGTGGAGTCACCATCCCTGGAAGAGTTTGCAGCCATGGAGGTGTGGCACTTGGGGACATGGTTTAGTGGTGGGCTTGGCAGGGTCGGTTTAATGGTGGATCTCGATGACCTTGAAGGTCTTTTCCAACCTTAACGACTCCATGATTCTATGATCAGCAGTGCTGCTCTTTTGGATGCAGAATACGAAGTGGAATCTCGTGTGGAATCTATGCCTAAACCATTCTCTCTGGCCCACATCAGGAGCAAATTACCTCCACTTAGTTCTGTTTATCCAACAGAAGTCATTATCTTCAAATATACCTGCTCAATTTCTATCTATAATGCAGATCCCTTCCCAAATCATAATTACCCCAAATATAAGCCACTTCACAGGAAAACCTGTGCCCTTTGGTTTTTAGGGATAGCAATAAATACTTTTAGCCTTCCCTCAGTCTTTCAAGCTTTTCTCAGTTTTTGGAACAAGATACATTTAGGAAATATTTCCCTTCCAGGCCACATGTGCTACAAACAATGCCACTACCAGAGCATGAACAGGATCCTAAACAAGTCCTTTTGACAGCCATACAGATTTTTGTTGTTTTGGCTTTCAAGCTTAGGCCTGGTGTGTCAATAATTTTAAGCCCAGAGTGATGTTTTCTGACAGTCTTGCAAACCCTCTGAAAATAAGGATTTTAGGTGAAATCACTGAGAGAGTCCAATTCCAGAGCTGCAAAGAGCCAGCTATAATAAATATTCCTTCACAGGCAACAAAATTATATGTAAATTAATCCATCAGACCTTCTGGATCTGCTGACAGTGAAGCCATTAAAAGCAACTTGAGGATAAGGTGTATTCAGGCTGAAACTTCAGCTCAGCTCAGAGTCCTTTAACTCAGACGGATCCCAACATGAGTGAGCCAACGGATGCCAGCAGTTTGGAGGTCCTGCTCTGCTTCCCTGTGGCTGCAAGGGCTCTGTACATCAGCTTGGGCAAGTCCTTGCAGCTCTCTGAGCCAGCTCTCTTCATCTGCAAGATGTCTATAACCACATTGAGTTTATAATCTCCCCCGTTTAAATCATGATATTTCACTCCTCATTATGTTTATGTACAGCACCTAGCAGAGGGACTTGCTGTGTGTGGGGAACTGCAGGATCAGAAACGAAGGTTTTCTTTTTTTCCCTCTGTTTATCTCATAACTGGTCATTTTTATCCCATCTCTTACGGAAAACAAAAATTGAGCTATATCTTTAGGTATTCAGGCAATATGAGATCCCAGCAGAAGGTGCTGCAAGACAGTCTCCTGATGGTTAGTTAGGAGAAATATTTTGTTGTTTAACATTTTTGTTGCTCCAAGCTCCAATTTATTTAAGTGCTAAATCCTCTGGTTAACTTTTAACATATGCTTTCATTCCGCTATCTTCGACATCAAATGGATGAAGTTAAAGGTAATATGCTCTTAAATGCTTCACTGAGCTGTGATCTTAAATATTGCATAATGGCCCTTTTCCAAAAGCAAAAGAATCAATCCCCTAAAAAAAAAATCTACTAATTTTGCACTGAAAAACAAGGGATCCTGATCGAGTGAAGACTGATCTGAAGAAAGAGAGCTGGTCAAATGGAAGTAGCTGCTAGGAGTTGTACGTGGAACTGTGGGAGCTTCACTCCAAGTTCACCGACACCAGAAATTGCAGAAGGTGTGATTAAAGTTCTCGGAGTGCAGTTAAGGATCTGCCATTCTTTCCTCCAAAGGCATTTTCATGCAAATGGGAACCAGCACAAGCTGTTGTTTCATGTAGCGTAGATGTTTGCCTGCTTCACTTACCCAGGAGAAGCCCATGGCCTGAAATGTTGTAGAAAACATTGCTGTCCACACTGAGGTTGGAGATCCCGGTCAGACGGAGGCCTTGGCCAAAGGAGTCCAGAACACAACAGCCACGGATGTAAGAGTCTGGAAAGAGATGAGTGCTGTGAGCGAAAATCCCTCTGCAGACTGAGGGCAGGTACTTTATACCCCTTCTCCAGCCAGGCATGGCGACCTTCCCAGCATCCAGATCCTGGTCAGGGCTGCCTTCTGCCACCGGGAAGCCCTGACCCTCGCTCAGTGATCAAGGTGGCACAGGAAATAGGTGTCCCTGTCCATGGCAGAGGGGTTGGAATTAGATGGTTTTTCAGGTCCCTTCCAAACCAGACCATTCTATGATTCTGTGAGAGGTGCCAGTGTAGTTTAGCTGGAGGAGAAAACCCATCCAGCACCCTTAAAACATTCTTTGAGCCCACCTAACTTGTTCCTACCACCACTAGTCTTCAGAGCCCTCACTGCCACTTCCACAGAGAGAAATTTGGCACTTAACAGTGACAAAGTCAAAAGAACTTAATATGTTCGTTAAGTCTGGGCGATAAAATTAAATTTTGGCCCCTGCAACCAGCCAGCCTCGAGCCACTTTTGGGCTCCCTCGTAATGTATTAGTGCATGCATTTCCAGAGCTACTCTCTTCTACATCAAAAGAGCAGGGTAGCATAAAAACAAAATATTATTTTAGGAAGAAGCAGAGATGCAAAGGAACTGAAACAGGTGAAACCACTCCATCACTTGGGCTTAGACTAGAGGTGAGGGGTTCTTCTCACACTTAACAATCCAATTTGTCAACTGACCCAAGAGCCAAGCAGGTTTTGAGGGCGTTTGCCCCAGCTTTGGGCAGGAGAAGGTGGATACCTCCAGTGCGGCCAACTCACCTGCCATCCAGGTGTTGCCAGTAACAGTCAGGGCACTGCAGTGATGCCGGAATGCTTGGCCCACGTGGCGGAATTGGACCCCCTCCAGCTGGAGCCGACTTGCCTCTCCCTGGAAGGCCTCCACAACCACGATGGCTCCCAGGTCCCGAGAGCCCAGCTGCCTCTCACTTCTCTTGTACAGACACCTGGAGCGACCTAGGACACAACCCAGTGGGAGCTGAGACTGGCACCTTCTCCATGGGGTGGGAATGTGTGGAGGGAGATCCTCCCCACTGACCCAGGGAGACTCCACCTCCAGCAGGCATCTGAAACATGGGCCCAAAGACAACACAGGCAAACATTTTTGATGCTCCCTCGAAATACTGTCATGGTTCTTTCCCTAAGAGTCTGGACATTTTGGAGGGAAATATATCAAAACAAGCAGGAAGCTGTAATTTTGCGTCTTGGAAAATTCCTTGGATTTAATTTTAGATATTCATATGCACGAGAAAGAGGGGTTTGCATTGATTTCCCTTAGAGGAGGTTCTTGAAAAGAAGATTGCGCATGGATGTATAGAACGAAACTGAAATGAGGCATTTTGGGTTTTTTTTTAAACTCTGCTCTCTTGGCTCTCCCTGCAGATGGACAAAGAACTGTTACTACCCACAATTTCAAGACAAGAACAGAGATTAAGGAGAAATTTTTCCCCATGCGGGTGGTGAGGCCCTGGCACAGGTTGCCCAGAGAAGCTGTGGCTGCCCCAGGATCCCTGGAAGTGTCCAAGGCCAGGTTGGACGGGGCTTGGAGCAACCTGGGATAGTGGAAGGTGTCCCTGCCCATGGCAGGGGGTGGAATGAGATGAGCTTTAACTTCCCTTACAACCCAACCATTCTTGGATTCCATGATACGACAAGAAAAGTAAATCATAGGGCTGGGTAAAATTCCTGAAAGACACCCTTCCAATGGGCCCGTGATATTTTGGTATGAGGGGATTCAGGCTATGAATGTGTTACTTGGACTTGTTCAGTGGAGGCGCAGAGGGGATCTCAAATTCCAGCACTGCCTGCTGATGCCCAGTGATGGTCATTTTTCATCTGAAGAAGGTAAATTAACCACAAAAAAACACTGCTCACTCCTCTTCTGGTGACTCCTCTGAGAAATCCTCCTATCCTTTAACTCAAATAAAAACCTCAAACGGTTAGCACGTTCCAGAGCCTATATTTATGAGTTCCACACAAAATGGACCATAAATCCATGAGCAATATAAGCAGTTGGCTGCTGGATATCAAATGAAGTCTTGTGTCACAGTCTGAAAGCCCAAGGCATTTTTTTTTTTAAAGGAAACCTTATACCTGGGTTGCCAGATAACCTAACTCCCCTCACATTATAATCACTGTGTTTGATTCTGCTTCCTCAATAAATGGTGTAAATTAGGAATCCACCTGTCAAACTCCATGGCATTTCATACAGGTAAAACTAAAGGAGAACAGAGATATTTAACATTTTTTCACCAGTGATACTTTATGCATCACCTGTTATTTTTTCCTTGGCATCCCTAAACACTAAACAACATCTCAATGTTTTACGCTAAAGAGTACAAACAGCATTGGGCTGTTTTGTTTTTCCTTCTTCTTGAAGAGACTAAATAGTAAACACAATTAAAAATTTAATATATTATGTACACTGAAACATGTTTTCAGAAGATACTTTCTTTTCTACACCCTTAGGCTCAGGCAAAACTAAAGGGTCTTTCCCAAGATGGCTTGAAACAACAATGTGAAAATAATACATGTGAGATATTACAATGAAGTGCAGTTCAACTCCCAAGACTTCACACTTCAATGTCAAACAATGTTTGGAAAGACAAACTCTCTTTCCTGGCGTTGGAATGTCTCAAAGTTATCCTAGGAAGAGTTCTTATACACAGTGATGCTGCCACAATGGGATTTTAAAGGAGCAGTTTTCCTCCTCAGTACATTTCTGTGAGAAAAGACCTCCTCACCTGCATTTACACACTGCCTGAGGTGGGACATCCTCTCCAGCGTGACATTTCCTTCAACAACAACCCTTCTGCTGACCAGTGCCACCACAGCACTCGAAGGCAGACCTTGGTCATTCCCCCATCCCTCTCCAACGCTGTGGGTGTACCTAAGGAAAGTCAAAAAATAGCATCTGCACCTGCCAGATGGAGAGAATTACATTTCTGATTTCTTGTTATTTGTGTTTATGACCACAACCACCCAAATTCAGAGCTGGTTTCAGTCCTTTTCTCACTAGGGACAGTGGCACATCCAGTGCTAGATAGGTTTTTCCTTGTCTAAGGTTTGTTTTCATCTTTTTGTCTCACAAGCGCTCAAACATTCCTTAGACTATATGTATAATATTATATTATATTGCATTATTAGGAAAAGGTTTTTCATCCAGAGGGTGGTCTGGCACTGGAACGGGCCTCCCAGGGAAGTGGTTACAGCCCCAAGGTTGCCAAAAAAAGCATTTGGACAACACTTTCCAGGCACATGGTGGAGATTTTGGGATTGGCCTATGCAGGGCCAAGAACTGGATTAGATGATCCTTGTGGGTCCCTTCCAGTTTAGGATGTTCTATGACTCTATGATATTTAAAGCAAAATATTTCAGCCTTTGAATTCTCTTCCCAAAACATGTTTGGGTGAAAACCATCAGGACTTTTTTCCTCAAGCCACAATTATTCCTGAAAATAATACCATTAATCTTCCTAGGCACTGGGGTTAGGTTGCCTCTAGATAGATAATGTGTTTCAACATTGGAGATGATAAGAAGTACAGTTTTCAGTTTGTCCAAGATCTCCACGCACAAGAGATGAAGAGAGTGTAAGGCAGTGAAATTAACACTCACTGGAAATACAGAAGCAGATTTCCATAGTAAAAAAATTCACTTTGAGTGTATAACTTATGAAAATGAGTCAAGAAGAGAGGATATTTTTTTTACACAAGTCAGACATTACTTGTGAAAAAAATGCACTTTCTCAAGAAATTTAACTATGCAGGAAATTTCTTTGTCATTCGTATACTGATGCCACTGGACCTTACTGGCCATCAGTGTTTTCTGCTTCAAAGGTTTTCTGAGTTCAAGGGCATGATACAGAATTTAAAATAGAATTTAAACATTCAGGATTGAACGTCCACTACCTTTAGGGAGAGTGAGGAACTGAGATATTACTGGCCACCTTTGTTAAAGGGATTTATATAGTTATTATGTCCCACAGGGAATGGCAAATCCTGACTTTGATCAAATTTTCTCCTTGTTTAACTCTCTGGTATAAAAATCCCCTTGGCTCTTGGAAGGATACCTGAGTGGTGATCTAAGGTGCAGCTCCGTGTTGTTCACGGACTGGATAACAGCCACTTCTTCCTGCTGCTGTGCATCTCCAAGGCCTGAACTTCCCACCAGGATTTCATCTCCAGGTTGCCAACCAACAGGTTCCCGGAGCACTAATTGTGTGTCACTAGCATTAGCTGATGACTTCAAGTGTGTGGAAACTACTTTGGGCGTCCAGCCTGAAAAGAAGGAGGAAAAAAAAGGTTGAAAAGCAAGTCAAACAACTTAACAAACAAACAAACAAATGGGAGCAGCGAGCTCCTGGTTCAAGGCCAGGTTGGATGTGGCTTGGAGCAACCTGGTCTAATGGAAGGTGTCTCTGCACATGGCAGGGGCGTAGAACAATGCAGTCTTTAAGGTTCCTTCCAACCAAAACCATTCAATAATTCGATGATTCCAAGAAATCTGTGTATAACAAGCCCCAGCAATGAAAAATCTTGCCCTATAACCCTCCTTTCTTCACTTAATGAAGTTTGCTTTAACTTTTGACATTTCCTTTTCCCTCTCAGGCTTTGGAACAGATTGGTCCAGTGAGGTCCAACACACTGAACATCCTCCTGGGAGAGTCTGTGCCTCCCACACCCACCTTCAGAATACTTTTCCTTCCCTCCCTTGCAATAGATCATCATTTACCTTTAGCCCACAGCAAGTTACTGTCCTCCCTGGTTGTACTGCAGGAAAGTAATAACAGCAGAAATCACTGAGTGTAGAGGTTGCATCCAATAAATCATTTTCGAATTATTTTAAGCAAATTTCTCTGTCCAAATCCTGTTTCACTTTCTTGTTCCTTATACTCCAGTGTTCTCATTACCTATATACACTCCAGTGTCCCAACTATTTCCTTAATGAAGATGGAAATAAGACGTAGCACCTCCAAGACAATAAATTCAGAACAGAATCAGAGAAGGAAGAATCAAATCTTTATAATCTTTTATCTTGAAGTATATGTGAGCACCTGATCTACGTGTCTATGATGGGCATCTAAACCTGAGATACTTCTAGCTTACTACATTTTCTTACATCAAACTTGAAATTTCTCAACTTCCAGCTAAGCAAATCTCCCAGACATCCTTCACTTAAGGTGTTTCAGTTCATATTACAACTTGTTTTGGAAGGCATCAAACAGATCTCCCGCTGTTCAGCTCAGCCCTGTGAGGCACATTTGGAGTGCTGTGTCCAGTTCTGGGCTCCTCAGGACGAGAGAGACATGGAGCTCCTGGAGCGGGTCCAGGGCTGGGTGACAAAGTTGATGGAGGGACTGGAGCATCTCCCTGGCCAGGAAAGGCTGAGGGAGCTGGGGCTGTTCAGCCTCGAGAGGAGCCCCAGCTGAGAGGGGCCCTCAGCCCTGGGTGTCCCTGTGTGCAGGGAGGGCTCCGAGCAGGGCCCAGGCTCTGCTCCGGGGGCCCAGCAATGGCACCAGAGCAACGGGCAGGACCTGATCCCAGGAAGTTCCACCTGGACATGAGGCAGAACTTCTGTCCTGTGCAGTGACCAAGCCCCGAACAGATTGTCCAGAGAAGGTGTGGAGTCTCCTCCCTGGGGATATTCAAGAGCTGTCTGGGCACAATCCTGTGCCCTGTGCTCTGGGATGGCCCTGCTGGAGCAGGGAGGTGGCACCAGGTGACCCACTGTGGTCCCTTCCCGGGATTTTGTGAAACCAATGCAGAAGCTGAAATGCAGTAGAACACACAGGACACTGTGCCAATGGAACCAGACTGGAATGACTCTGTCGTAGCCCCCAAAACACACAGACCCTGCATCCTCAGCACCTACATCGTTCACCCTACAGTTCTGCGTCTATTGGGCCGCACTGTTTTCTAATGCAGACGTAGCCAAAACCCACGTTCCACCAATCATGGGCACAGACATCAAAGACCTCATCCTCAACACAGCTCAAAAAACCTCTCTTGATATCAGCCTATGTGCATTCTTTTACCAGCAGCACTCTCTTCATCTTTATTCATTTAACTTCTTCCACTGAGCGATTCTCGTGAATTTTTAGGACTGGCATAAAAGCCAACAACTGGCAGCAGCCATCTGCACATGGAGCACAGAACAATTTCTCTCCAGCTCTGGACATTTTGTTTATGGTGCTGATTTGTGTGCCTATGTTAATGTGTGTTCTCGTGCATCTGTGTCCAGACACACAACTGACCCCCGTGGAGGACATCTGTCACACACGGGCTACAGCAGCACTGCTGGGCAACAACTCTTGTCACTGAGAAGTGGGAAACACCATTCTGCATTCGAAACATGCTCCAGTGGAAAAGGCTTTTTTCAGGCTTTTTTCCACTTCTGAGCTCTGACTTAAAATATTTTAAGGAAAATCTGCTCTTTTTTCTTTTTTTTTTTTTTAAGAATATTCAAGGCATCCAAACATTCTCTCATTTCCTTTATTTCCTTTTTCTTGTTTTCATCTCTTACTGTGCTCGTCTGCTTGTCTCCCATTCCACAGTATGTTCTCCCTTTTTTCTGGTGGTTTAGGTGGGGTGGAATATTTCTCTGCATGTTCAAAATCTAAGTCAAATTTCCAGTAAGTTCAATATATCTTTGTAAGGGAAAACCAAACCAAACAAACAAGTTTAGTAGATTCCGCTTTCATAGAATCATAAAATCATGAAGGCTAAAAAAGACCTCTAAAACCATCAAGTCCAACCATTAACCCAGCACTGCCAGGTCTGCCACCAAACCATGTCCCTAAACACCACATTTATGCATTTCCTTGCTTCCCATTTATATTCCCACACACAACACCTCCAGGTCAGAATCTCCTCTACGTCCAGCAGCACGAGTGACACACAAGATATGGTCAGTGATACCATTCTGGTGTCAATAAGGGACCATAATTGAGGCTTCTTTGCCTTGTCTATAATATATTCCCCCTGAAAACAAACTCTATTTTGGATAAAACACGCAAAGTTCATTAAAAAAAAAAAACTTCAGTGCCTGGGTTTAGGCTGTGCAACAGGTAAATAAATTACCTGTTTGAGAGGAAAAGGTTTAAAAGACCAACAGCTGTGGTGTATTTAAATTATTTCTTCCTCCAAAATGTACTGCGAGCAGAAATACTTCAAAGTTCTGAAAAATAGATGAATCTGTATAACTCCTTAATTATTGAACTCATTTTTAATAATTAACCAAGAACAAGTTGAAAAAAAAAATCATCTTGAGATCTAAAGCAGAAGTGACTTCATGTTAAAGGTACAGGACAGAGCCTTCAGACTCAAAAAGCTGTTGCAGGCAATACAAGAACTGAACACTTTACTAAATGACTTAACAGAACACCCTTAAATATGGAGCAGAGCAGAATGGTGCAGCCTAGAAATGCAAGGGACTTGAAAATCAATTCCAAATGAATCACTGACCCTCTCTCTAGGCACAACAAGTCCAGCTTCTCTGCCAACCTTCAGCACTACAGAGCAGAAAGGGTGAGAAGGAGAGGCCAAAAAGCAATGCTACTGATCTCAGCTGAGAAAGGCACCTCCACATCCTGCTCCTCCTCACAGTGGGAAATCTTGCTTCAGACAAAACATCTTTAAAGTCTCTAATTGTCAGACCAACTATGAAGCACTGGAGTGATCTTTTTACCCCTTCTCTGTACATTTTAAAAAAATATCACCTCTTGCCCACTGCCTTGAAATGTGTTCCAGCGTCCACTAGAAGAGAAACTTGGATTGGCACTGATCACAAAAGGAGTTGCAACATTTGAAATTTATTATTTGTATTAAAGCAAGGCCCGCCATGCTGGAGGGGGTGGAACTTGATCTTTATGGTCCCTTCCGATCCAAACCCTTCCATGTTTCTAGGTTAGGCACTTCACACATGGAGACAGCTAAGGCCAGACCTAATGAGAATCTCTCCTCTGGATACAGACGAGTCCTACCACAGCACTCTGTGGAGCCCATGGCTGGGTTCTTTATTCCATGGAAACCTGGCTGAGGCCTCCACAAGATAAAATTATTAATTTCGATGTACACAAGGGAAGGTGCAGAGGAGATGAAAAAGGGTTAAGTGACTTGTTTGGGTTAATGAATCTGGGATAAACCTGGGAAGGGAGCTCCCACTGAGCCAGCCCAGCTTCTCAAAAGTGAAGCCTCCTATTCCATCTAGGAACAGTCCAACACATCTGAAAATCAACACTTAGACTCTTGTTGGCATTTTCAGTTGTTCCTCTCTCCTCAGGTATAAACTCCAGAGGCAGGATTACGGCAGCTGCAGGAATGCCTTGTGCCATCTCACTGGAAAGGGAAACTGAATCAGTTTAAACAGATAAATTCAAAAGCACATAATTTGTCCTGGTCCAAGAGGCAGATCAAAACCAAAAGAGGAGGTCACAGCTTCCTGAGCCACCTCCAGCTCTCTGCCAGGACACCATGAGGCGTTGATATCTCAGTTACCTTTTAGTACCAATCCCCCACCCTCCTGGGAACAACTTTCCAGACAACAACTCTCCTTTTAACTGAGACTGATCCATTAAATTCCAGCCTGTCTTCAGTCTTCAACACTCACAGCCTGCACACTTCTATTCCTGTTGAAAGGACCTTCTGCCTTTCATACATTTCTATTTGGTTACATGAATCTCACCTTAAATCTATGGGGTCTAAGAATTTACGTGACAAGATGACAAGTTGCTTTCATGGAAAACAGATGTCCCTGACCTGGAAACAAGACTTTTTGGAGTACATCTTGTTACCTAACTTTACACACTCTGGCAACCTCCTAAGCAAGCCTGACAGCAACCAGTGTGAGCCACATCCAGAGTCAGGCAGAGCTGGAAAATAGGATTTACACATGGGAGTGTTGGTACAAACTGGAATCTTTTAACAGGGTTTAAGAGGACTGGTTCCAGTCCTAAGCCTGCCATGGGTCTGTTGGTCTTTGTCCCAAAATTTGTTTAAAAGTTTTTAAAAAACTTCCTTTTTTGCCATGGGGCAGCAGGCTTTGAACCCTTTTCCTCTGACACTCAGGACCCTGCTGCATCTCATCTTTGCTCCCTCTTACCACAGATTAATTAACTCAGTTATGAACACACAGTTGTTCGTGGTGTTGACAAACTATAAAGCTCTTTTACACCTTCTGACTGTTTATTGGTGCTTTAAAGTTGAGGTAATGAGATCCCTTTATTCCACAAAAGGAATTTACGAGAACTGCAGGGCTCAGACGCACAATCTACTTACTGGGAATGTACAAATTACACTGCAGATAATCTGTCAATCTGTTGTAGCTATACTGTAAATCTTTCATGTAAATTGGAATAGGAGTTTTCAATTTCCAGAAACAAAGTGAAAAGAAAACTGTTTTCCTACCCTCACCAAAAAAAAACTAAAGAACTTTGCAAGAGAAGTTAATAATATGACTCAATGGATTATAATTATTTTTATTTTTTGTTTAGAATATAAAAAACCTCCCAAGTATGGCAGGGAGTTAAAACTAGAAGAATTTTAAAAAGTCTCTTCCACCCCAAACCATTTCATGACTCTCTGATTGTCTCTGGTAATAAAATACAACACACTTTCCTGCAGCATTTTAGGTGTCAGACTATCTTAGGAATATAGTTTCCTCTCCATTGTCATAACCCCTTATTATTCCCTTTTCCCAACCCAAAATGCACTTCCTAATCAAACTTAGCTTGGCTATTCCTAAAATTTTCAAATGTCAAAGTGATAACTGGCAATCCAGCCATTGCTTCAGGAAAGAGAAGAGTTTTTTAAAATATATTTTTAAATCCAAGACAAGGAATTTTTGCTGCTGCTGCTTCAGTTAATAAAACAAATCATAAAAATAATGATGCATAAAATTCCTTAAGTTAAAAGGAATAGAAAATCTTTTCCCGAAAACCTCCTTAGTCAGCATAGCACACAGATGTGCTGCTACAGCTCTCCGTGGCCAAATGGGTCTTCAAGTGACAGCTCCTTAATTAAGGATCTAGGAAAAATATTTTATGAACATGGATTTTACAATTAAAAAAAAAAAAATGTCAGAGCTACCCCAGCTCTTGCAGTGACTAGTCCAGTCACTGGCCATGGAGAGTAGGGAATCAAAAAAGAAGAATGAAAGCTTCTTTCCTATATTTTCCAATGTGTTAAAAAACATTTGCTTGAACTGTGAGCTCTCAACCCTCTGGACTTGAACATTTCCAGCTATTTTTTTTCTCTCCTTTAATTCTAGTCCTAGGTATATTCCCTAAGCACTTGCATGTTTTTAGCTTATTTTGCAATGAGAGAAGTTTGTTAGGGTTTTGGGGTTTTTTTCACCTGCTACACATCTTAGAAAGACAGGGATGTCTCTGCCTGAAACTGGGAGCTGCCTTTCCACCCCCGTGCAGTCCTGCAGGACTCGCTGCTGTGTGTGGGCAGCTCCTGGGGAGACGCACACAGCTTTCCTGCCTCTTCCTGCCACAGCCACTGCACTGAGCTGTTCGTTCCGCCCCGAGGTGAAACAGAAAGTCCTTTCTGATTTATAACTGCTCGTTAACCCTTAGGACACCCAAGAGTTTATCAGCTCCTTGACAAGAAGCTGCAGCAGGACCACGCTGGGTGTTTTAGGTGGGCTCAAATCGTAGTTTAGAATCAGAGGCAGAGAATGGTTTGGTTTGGAGGGGACCTTTAAAGGTCACCTAGTCCAGCTCCCCTCCTCCTGCTGAAGGAGCAGGGACAGCAACTGGACCAGGTTGCTCAGGGCCCCGTCCAACCTGATCTTGAATCTTCTCTCAGTGAGCAAAAATAAAAAATCTGACATCATCCAGACAAGAGGACAAACTGAATAACTTTTATTTTCTCCACTGGGAAATATCCTTGAAAGTGACCTAGTCCTGCTCAGTGTTTCCTATTCATGAAACTGCAGTTTTCACTTAAAGCATTTCCACCTGAATATCTTTCAACAGCACCCTGGGGAAAGCAAGGATTATCACGTCCTTTTCCTGGAAGTGTTCAAGGTGAGGTTGGATGGAGCTTGGAGCAACCTGGTCTGGTGGAAAGTGTCCCTGCCGTGGCAGGGGGCTGGAATGAGATGAGTTTAAGGACCCTTCCAACACAAACCCTTCCATGATTCTACGATCTTACTGAGGGGAAGGGCTTTGTGATTAAACAGATCTACAGAAACTCTCATCGCTGCCCTTTTCTGACAATTTACATTGAAGAAAATGCACCTTCCCTGCATGCTGTCCCATAAATGCACGCATTTCCAAACATTCCCTTTAATCAGAGATCCCTCAGTCACTTTGTTAAGTCACATCAGTCCTGAAAGCAAGGGGAAAGATATTCCTGCAATGCCATTGCATAAACAAAAATCCATGCTCCACACCTAGAACGGGCTCACAACCAAAGATGCCACGGAGGAAAAGGTCTTTAGACAGATGTCAGGAACAAAGAGCTCCAGCCGTGGCAGCCAAGGACAGTGGATCCTGCCGGGAGCTGCAGACAGCTGGTAACACTTTGTGTGATTGCCAGCTCAGCTCCCGTGCTGCTGCGGGGTTAGACAGGGAGTATCTCCCTGCAGGAGTGGGAATGTGGGGCAGCACAACCATTGCCAGGCTAAGATCAGCTTCCTGCATCCCCAGAATGGGATGGAACAGAATTCGGCACCAGGAAACGTGAGCGTGAGCCCAAAGGGAGGGTCCCTGCCTGGCTCAGCCTGCAGCTCTGTGGAAAGCCAGGGCTGGGTCCAGGCCTCTCAGTTTGCCAGACTTCACAGAATCATGGAATCACTCAGGTTGGAAAAGACCTCCGAGACTGAGTCCAACCTGTGACCATTCCCTGCCTTGTCAACTAAACAGGAGCACTGAGTTGCCGTGTCCAGCGGTTTCTTGAACACCTCTACCACCTCCCTGGGAAGCCCAAACTTCTCAGCCTTTCTCCTATCTATGGTGGAAATTCACCCTGAATTTGTTGCTGGGTGCTCTCTTGCTCCTGCCAATAACCTGTTTTTTGTTGGGACCAGAATTGGAAGGGTATTTCGATGTTATATTCGAAAGATTGAAGGAGGAAATTATTTAATATATAGTATGCCCCTACATTTGTAGCAACCCAGAGACCTGCACCCTGTCGAGAATCACAAGGTAATATATTAGTTATGGTCTATTTATCTATCCTATTTTATTCTATTCCAGTATACATTATATATTGTGTTATATCGTACTAATATCTGTACTACCTATATTATATTTATCTTTATTATATAATATATATAAATGCCCATCTGTCTGTCCCCTTTGCATCATGTTTTCCTCATTAAGATCAGCACCAACACACAAATCAACTGATTTAAGCTTAAATCAAAGATAATAGATGCATTTCTGTTAGAAAGAAGGGCAAACTGTGAAAGACACAGCAGCTTGCCCTGAACCTAACTCTTTTTTTTTCCCCCCATCTGCTAGGTCTTTAAAAATCTAATGGTCATCTTATATTTGTGAATAAGAAAGTGAAGGCACAAGTCATTGTACATTAGTTACTCCATGGGAAGTGCCTAAGTGCAGTTTCTTACCCCCGGTGAACACGAGGGGATTCAAGGCAGCTCAGCCTTCTGTTCCAGAGCCATCTGCTTTAATGCATCATGTTAAAGTCAAGGTCTTGGAAAGGAAAAACACTGTCACAGGAGGCAAAAAGACTCCTGCAGCCCCCACGCAGAATAGCTGGCACCTAAGGAAAACCAGCCTGTGGAAGCAACCCCAGGAAATCAGGAAGATCAGGTAGTGAAAAAATAACATTTATTGAATAGAAGAGCATTTCAGTAGAGTAAAAAAGCATCTTTTCTCTAACAGATCTCTGCACCCTATCCTGAATCCCCCTGCCACAGACTTTTTTTTTCCCTATTTTTTTCCCCTAGGAAGCTTTTCTTTTTAATATGTGAGTAAAGCAGAACAAATTCTCTCATGTTGTCTATGATCTCTTAATCTCAAACTCAGCACAGATACATAACACTGCCTAATGGAGGCAAAGCAAGAGGCATTTGATTAAATGTTTGATCTCTGGAGGAATGCAGAGGCTCTGTAGAGCACAGTGCACAGCTCACAAATATTTTGTGTTTTATTATTGATTAAAAGCAATTAAAATTAATAATTGGTTCAACTGATAAAAAATACTTTTTTTTCCTGAGCTAACCCTGAAAAAGTATCAGATTGCTTTGGCTGCAGAGAAATCTGGGATAGAAGTCATGCAGATTTACCTCTAAAATGTAATTTTCTCCATTGCAAGGGCAGGGACATTCTTTGCAGCAGGACTAGCCATGATTTTAGAGCATTGAAACAACTGCTGACACCCCTGTTTAAATTATCCTGATTATAAATAGGTAAGTTATCAAGCCAAAACTCTCATGACATTGTTTTTTCTTTACCACACATCTTTCACAGTCTGGACAAGGTGAATGCAGCATGTTTTTAATCTGGAGCATAACATCTTCCATCTAATTGGATGGATACAAATTATTAGTCAAAATTCAGGGAACAGGCTCATGGAATCACAGAATCGCAGGAGGTTTTGTGTTGGAAGGGACCTTAAAGCCCATCCAGTTCCAAGCCCCTGCCATGGGAGGGACACCTTCCACTAGAACAGGTTGCTCAGAGCTCATATCCTGTATCACCACTGCGCCGACACAAAGTTTTAGATGAACGCCTGACAAAAGTGCTGGTCTATTTTGGAAGAGGCACAGTTTGTTTCAAAGGGGCACAGTGGAATAATGAGATCATCTACACAAGACTGCTGAAAATGGAAAAGGCCTTTAAAATTTTTCAGTGTATGACAGTATCTCTGCTCTGGTGCCAGGCTGGGAGAGCTGGGAGTGTTCAGCCTGGAGAAGGTTCTAGGGAGACCCTAGAGCCACTTCCAGTGCCTAAAGGGGCTTCAAGAGAGATGGAGAGAGACTTTAGACGAGGGCCTGGACAAGGGTAAATGGTCTTGAGCTGAAGGAGGATGGGTTTAGATGGGATATTGGGAAGAAACTCTTTCCTGTGAAGGTGGGGAGGCCCTGGCACAGGTTGTCCAGAGAAGCTGCGGCTGTCCCATCCCTGGAAGTGTCCAAGGCCAGGTTGGACAGGGCTTGGAGAAACCTGGCCTAGCCAAAGGTCTCCCAGCTCACGACAGTGGGTGGAATGAGATGGTCTTTAACGTCCCTTCCAACCCAAACCTTTCTGTGATTCCATGGTTCTGTGATGATAAGAGTGTCAGGACCACAGGACCAGGCTGTCACAAGGACAGGCTGGGTGTCCTCAGTTTCGATGCAGCATCTCCACTCTGCACCCAGTTCCTGCGCCCCCTCAGCATCCACTGGTGTCTCCAGTTTCCCTGGGAAGGACAAAGGCACAAGAACAGCCAAGGCCACCATGCTGAACTTCTCTCCCGAAGCTTGTCAGGAGAGTTTCTCAGGGACTAGAGCGCGAATGGAGCTGGAGACAGTGATAAATTTCCCTTCTGAACAATCAATAAAACTCTCTCAGCCCCGCTCAGGCCCCTACTGCGGATGCAAGGGCCATAATTACATTGTCAAAAAGTTGAGTTGCCCTGGCTGACTGAAACCCCCTCTCAAAGTGACGGGTGATTGACAGGCAGTTTATGGGTGGCACGCTCTGACTGGCAGGGGAGTTGGCTAAAGCCAAAGGCAACAGTGAAATTTCCCAGTCTGCTACAACTACCGGAGCAAAGGACTGCCACTCATGAGGGAATTGTGGGAAACCCTTAGTCATATTAACATATCAAAGTGAGGAGCTGACAGCGCTTACTAAACAATCCGAACTCAACCAGAGCTGCAGAGCATCCCCCAACACTCCCAGTCTGAAAGAGAAAAGGAATTAAAATGCACTCGGTCCTGTCTTCACCAAGACAACCAAGAATTTGGAAACCTGCTTATTTAATGATTTTGATCTGAGATAACATATATATTCGTGTATATAAATGTAGCTCACAAATGTATATTGCTGAGCATGTCAGCCTCTTTCCCATATGTATATGAAAGGGGCTGTCATGCTCCACAATTTGTTCTATACCACAGACCAAACTGATGCTAAATTGAAGACAGAACAGCAGATTTTTTTTCCATGTAAGCAATATGAACCCACTAAGTAAAAGACCCCACTACTTTCTGTCGTGTTTTCTAGCAGGCATCTACTGCTTCGTTGTTAAATTGCAGATTATACGGTTTGAATGAACAATAATTGCAGCCATGCACTGGGACTGCGTGTTGTGCAGAGCTTAAAAGTGACTTCATAGCTACTCTGGATCTGTTGAACAAGAAATTGGTATGAATTCTTGGATAAGAATTGGGTTTGAATAATAATAGAAAAAGAGTTGGCGTTGTTCAGCCTGGAGAAGAGAAGGATCCAGGGAGACCTCAGAGCTCCTTCCAGAGCCTAAAGGGGCTCCAGGAGAGCTGGAGAGGGACTTGGGACAGGCGCCTGGAGGGACAGGACCAGGGGCAATGGTTTCAAACTGCCAGAGGGCAGGGATAGATGGGATATTGGAAAGGAATTCTTCCCTGTGAGGGTGAGGAGGCCCTGGCACAGGCTGCGCAGAGAAGCTGTGGCTGCCCTTGGATCCCTGGAAGTGTTCAAGGACAGTTTGGATGGGACCCCAAGCAACCTAATCTAGTGGAAGGTATCCCTGCCCATGGAATGGGGGTGGACTAGATGGTCTTTAACGTCCTTTCCCACACAGGCCTTTCAATAATCCAATCATTTATAAAAAATTGAAACCAAGAGATGTTTCCACTAAAGGCCAAGCCACTTTTGGCTCCATATAGCTCCATCCAGGTAATATTTGGATTTCAGACCTCATCTTCCTGTTTTCCTAGGGAATGAAGACTCACTGGGAATTAAGGCACTGGGTAAAACAGATGAAATGCCAGTGAGAAAAGACTCAAAGGTACTGATATGGATGCCTGGGTTTACCTCCCTCCATCACATTGCCAAGGTAAGACTGGAAAATGCACTTTGCTCTGTTTGTCTTCAATTTTGTGGGTGATGGAGTCACCAAGCCAGGAATGATACAGGTCTGGAGTGGAAAGGAGAAGCAGCACAGGAGGCACAGCTGCCAGGAGTTGCTACTAGCTTTTCCTACATTGCTAGAAAACAAAAAGCATGGAAAAGTGAAGGCTCGTGCTGTAAAGTGCTGACAATCTAAGGACAAAATCCTGGCTTACAGGGGTCAAACCAAGAAAAGAAGGACACTTTAGAGTAGCAGAAGACACAGAAAGTGAAGCAGCAAAAGCTTTTACTAGGCAAATTCAAATCCGACATTTCAATACTTTTCTTTAAAAAGGAAAAAAAAAATAAATGGATGATTAACCAAATTAATCCCCTGGAAAAAGCCTCTAAGGGAAAAGCTGGTTTCTGTCTCCCTTGACGTCCTCAAGGAGCAAGCCTTTCTGGAAGGCAAGCTTTAATCTAACAGGAATTACTGAGCTCAGGGATGGGATAACTGTGTGAAACTCAATGGCCAGTAATGGGCAGTCGATGCAGCCAAGATGCTCTAATAGCCCTCCTTCACAGAGATCCTCCAGGAAATGGGGTAGGAGTGCTCTGCAAAGCCACTTCACTGAAATCATTGAAGCCTTTTACAGGCAGTAAATAATGGAGCCTTGCTGTGTCTCAGTGAATGGGTCAAGAGCACCTGATGTGGTGCCGAGGTGCGGCCCCACCTCCCTCGCCCCTGCCAGGAGCTCCTTCCCTAAACTCTGCTCATCTCTCCTGATTCAGAAAAGCATCTGCGGACTGACTCCCCTCCAAACCCGACCTCTCCGGATTTTCTCAGCTCCTGTGAGCTGGCAGGATGATGGCACAGAGGCACAACTCACTCCCTGCCAGCGATCAGATGGTATCCTCAGTGCCTGACATCATTTTTGACCAAGGGCCACGTGTCTCTGTGCTCAGACAGCAACATTTCTGCCTGTAGAGCACAGGGTGGAAGTTCAAGCCCTGCTGGACGGTGTGAATGCCCACCAACAGGAAGGCTGACACACGAACGGGAGGAAGGGAGATGAGACATTCAGATGATTTTTCTTTTTTTTTCTCTCCTCCTCTGTGAGACTTAGAGCTTTTAAAAATAGCCCAGTAGAGAAGAACTTGAAAAAGACGTGTTGCACCAATGTTCTGACTCATGCTGAGTTTGGACTTGAATTCCATGTCCAAACTCCTGCATGAAGAAATGGCCATTTTATACTCGTATTTCATAGTCTCCCAAAAAAAAGCTCAATATCTAAGTTCTTCTATGCCACAATATAAGAAAGCTGTGGAGCTGTTGGAATGGGTCCATAAGAGGCCATGAAGATGCTCCCAGGGCTGGAGCACCTCTGCTCTGGAGCCAGGCTGGGACAGCTGGGGGTGTTCACCTGGACAAGAGAAGGATCCAAGGAGACCTCAGAGCCCCTTCCAGGGCCTAAAGGGGCTCCGGGAGAGCTGGAGAGGGACTTGGGACAAGGGATGGAGGGACAGGACACAGGCAATGGCTTTAAACTGCCACAGGGCAGGGATAGATAGGATATTGGGAAGGAATTTCTTCCCTGTCAGGGTGGTGAGGCCCTGGCACAGGTTGCCCAGAGAAGCTGTGGCTGCCTCATTCCTGGAAGTGTCCAGGGACAGGTTGGATGGGGCTTGGAGCAACCTGGGATAGTGGAAGGTGTGGGAGGCCCATGGAATGGGGGTTGGAACTGGATAATCTTTGAGGTCCCTTCTAACCCAACCCATTCCCTGATTCTGTGAGACTCATGACCGAAGTTTCGTCAATTTATTTTTCTTCTAAAAACCTTTTTTCTTGTTTTCTTTGTTTTGCTTTCTGTTATTCATTTGTCCTTTGCTTTTGACAAGAAATGTACTCACCATTAATGGAAAGGGTCCCATTCCTCACTGCCAGGAATTTGACTCCATATGGAAATAATGGTGGAGAATGGAGGCTTCCATAGAGATAGATGTGTGCTTTGTGACGGAAAGGGGCCTCAGGGGATCCCACCTGGAGCTCTCCTCCATCAGACACCAGGATGTAATGAGCATGCAGTTCTACAGGTCCTGGTCCAGTAAACAGGAGTTTGCCACCTGAAGACAAGAGAAGAACAAAATATGATCATATTATTCAGTCAGTTGTTCTCTCACAGTCAAAGGAGCTGTGAGAGGTAGGTAAATAAAGGGGGTTGCGATAAAATTACAAGATTAAGGCTAAAATGTTATTGTGTTCTGTGAAATGTCCGCCTTGCTCTTTATTTCTCCCTATGGATTTACCAACTCTTTACAGACCTGATTAATCCAGTCCATTTTTTGATTCTACAACAGTCTGCATTTCTAGACCTGAGCAAGGCCAGTCAGCCTGGGCAGACTCTCCAACCACAGCTGAAGGAAGCTCTGTTTGGAAAATCCCAATTTTAACCAACTCAGTCACTTAATGTTGAAAAGGGATATTCCTACTTAATTTGTATTATGTTACTTTTCAAATTACAAACTACTTGTGACTGGGAGAGGGGAGAGGAAAATGGCTTTGGAACAAAAGAACTGGCAACTTGTTTAGATCAGCAGTTGATTTAATCCTGCAAACTCTTCCAGCTGCTCTTCAAAACCAGATGCTTCCAGCATCACCAGTGTGAGATACGTCTCCCTCTTAGCTGGCTGTGAGTTGATCTCCCCATTCCATAAAAACTTCATTTTAATCCCTAATTAGAGGTTAGCTTCACCTCGAAGCATAAGGTTTCAACTCCTTGCCAACATTTTTCTCCTACTGACTATTAGTATAACTGGATAGGATTTGCCAGTAATAAACAACTGGTCTTCACAATCTTTGTGACATTTGGTCTCAACAACTTCTTGAAGCAATGAATTCTGTGGGTTAAATGCATAGCGCATGAAAAACCATTTCCATCCCTTTTTTTTTTTTTTTTTTTGACTCAAGCTCTTCAGTTCTGTCAAATGCCTCCCTTGTTCTTGCCTTGTGCAAGCTGGAAATCCCAGTCTGTCGCCTCAGGACTGTGTATTCCATCATCTCCTTCCGTATTTCCTCTCCTGCGAAGGACACTGTCACTACCTTTTCAGTGGATGTGGACAGAGTGGACTCTCATTCGTTTTGTCACACTGCCACACATGGGATGTGCCTTTCCCAGGAGCGAGTAGGGAAATTCCCAAAGTCTGGAAAATTCACACCTCTTACAAAGGGCCTACCACGCTCCCCTTGTGTGAAGTAGCTGATAACTGTGCCAGCTCATCCCACGGCCAGCTTGCTACTGGTGGAAGCAGTTTTTAATGGTGATCTCTCTACCTACCACACAGTTGGCTCTCGTCCCTCACAAACTCTTCACTGTGAGGGTGGGGAGGCCCTGGCACAGGTTGCCCAGAGAAGCTGTGGCTGCCCCATCCCTGGAAGTGCTCAAGACCAGGCTGGATGGGACCCTGAGCAACCTGGGATACTGGAAGGTGTCCCTGCCCATGGCAGCGGGTGGAACAAGGTGATCTTTCAGGTCCCTCCCAACCCAAACCATTCCATGATTCCATGATAACACTACCAATCCTCAGCAAGAAGGGAGATCAGACATCTGGTTTAATTGCAGTATTTAGACAAAAAGAAAAAAGAAAAAAAAGAAAGAAAGAAAGAAGTTCTAATATAAAAAACAGATTAAATACTACCTTGATCATTGCTTGCCATTGTTCATATTCTGCTTATCCTGATTTCCCTTTTTATTCTCGCATGGAGGGGCTTTCATTGTTTCATTGATTTCTTGAGCTTATAACAAAGTCTTATAACTTAGTCCTCATTTCTTAAGCTTATAACAAAGCCATTATTTGAATAGGGACTACTCATTAAATATTTTCTTTCCAGATTTCATTGCTTTCCACATAATTTTTTACAGAATATGCTTAATCAAAGAAAGAGATAAATCTCACATTTTCTTGCTTATAACCACTGGGAACCACAGGTTTGCTCTCACAAACACCAACTCCCCCGTGTGTAAATTGTCTCTTTCCCTAGACATACTTTTCCATATAAAGATGCATTAGTGTTGAGCCTTTATATAGAGTTTTTCCAAATTATACTGCCTAGATTGTGATGAACCAGAACAAATTTCAGCTTGTTTCGTGTAAAACAACACAAGATATCTGACTCCAGCAGCAGTTTTAAAGCTCTTGAATGACACTGGACCTGATGATTTTAAGAATGTGTATTCGTGAAAGAATATTTAATGTTTTCATTCTATTAACATTATTTGGCAATAAATGGACTGCTGGTCCATCTTCCTCTTGTGATATAATTTACCATCCCGTTCCTTCCCATACTGAGAACAGAAATATTTATTAAATACTTTTGCCTTATAGCGGCAGTGTTAATAATTTTATCACCACAATCTATAAATGGAACTGTAAATCACTGCGATTTATTTCACTCCTAACATAAAAAAAGACATCTTCCCTAAGGTCTTTATTGACTTCCTATGCTCTGTTCCCAGTGAAATACAGTAATTTCTGTTTCCACTTCTCTTCACACAATTTTTAATGAGTATTTTAATTGCTGCCATGCTGTACCACTGAACCAGGAGGGCTGCTAGACAGTTGTCCTATCTTTTGATTGCAAAATCACCGTTCTGTCTCAAACAAGATTTTCCAAGTTTCAGCCACATTTTGCCCGTTCAAAATTTTCAAGCTGTTGATCAAAGATTTTCCATATCTTTTTTGGATTTCTGAGTGCCTGAGAAGCTTGGATTCTGCTGACTGCTCTGGGTGCAAGTACGAGCAATAGTCCCGCCGTGTCCCAGGAGCAGCAGGAATTCCAGCAGGAGCTGTGCACACCTGGCCTGCAAGTTGGACCCTTCCAGAGGGAAATCACGGTCACTGAGGTTGGAAAAACCTCGAAGATCATAGAGTCCAACCATTATCCAGCACTGCCAAGTCCACCACTAAACCGTGTCTCCAAGCACCACGTCCACACGTTTTTTGAGCACTTCCAAGGATGGTGAGTCCACCACCGCCCTGAGAAGTCTGTTACACTGCTTGACCTCCCTTTCAGTAAAGGAATTCTTCCTAATATCCAATTTAAACCTCCCCTGGTGCAACTTGAACACCAAAAGCCCTTATTTTAGGAAGAAATTCTTACTCTGTGAGGCACTAGAACAGGTTGCCCAGAGAAGCTGGGCCTGCCCCATCCCTGGAAGTGTCCAAGGCCAGGTTGGACGGGGCTTGGAGCAACCTGGGATAGTGGAAGGTGTCCTGTCCACAGCAACAGGGTTGGAACAAGATGATTTTTAAGGTTCTTTCCAACCAAACCATTCCATGATTGTGTGATTCACTGTATGTGACTCTTTTACTTTCCCTCAGAAGCAGCAGTCAGACCCAGTGTGTAACCCTAGAAAAATGGACAGATCAGTCACACTCATGGTCACTCCACAATGCTGTTGACTCCTGGATCTTTGCAAAGCTTCTGAAAACCTCCCAGGACAAATCCGAATGGCGCTCGGTCTTTGGGAGAAAATAGAGTGAAAAAAGTAAAGTTCAAGTGCTGAGGATAAAAGAAGAGCAGCACCACCGAACAGAAAAGCAAGCATTAGGAAGGACTCATTTAACCATTTATCAAGTCTATGTGTAAAACAAACTCTGGCCAAACTTACAAATTCTTCTGTCCAAAAATTGCATATTGTCCCTCTACACCTCTGTGGGTTTTGCTGGGTCAGAATAAATATACAGCTGCTGCTTTACAAGGTTGTCTTCCTCTTTTTTTAAAAAGAAAATAAAAGTTATGCTTCCTTCTTTTATTGCACTTGACCCCTTCTCTGAAAGCAGAAAGCTGGAATATTGCTCGACGGAGCCTTTGGCTGTGACCCTCAAATTGTTTGTTATGGCTGTGCAGGAAAGCAAAGTCCTACACATGACCTTGAGGGTGATTTTATAAAAATCAATCAACCACTGTTATGATGGCCTCCCCACCAAGCAAAATAAATACAATTAAGCCCATAATCACTTCTGTACAGTAATGTGCAAATTCAATGGGTCTCTTTAGGTGGAGTGAGGGAGAGAGGGGAGAAATATGTTGAGGCTATTTGATACTTTGTGAGAACATCAGAAGAACCATTCTTCTCAATTAACCCAGCAATTAGCCTCCACCTCTGCACAAACAGAAAAGAAATCTTTCTTTATCTGTCTTTACCAAAGGGAGAGAAAAAAAGGAGAAAAGAAAGAATAAAAACAACAAGGCAACTCCATCTGTCCCACAGGAGGGGAGAAGCAGCCAGACCAAATAATTGAAAAAAAGAAAAAAAGAAATATTAAGGAAAACAAACCTAATGATAAGGTGGGAGGTTTAATTTGCTGAAAGAATAACTACACCATCACTGATTTTGTGAAAAGAGATTTACCTCCTGAAGTCCTTGGGAAATGGTGGAGGACATGCTCAAAAGTAAGGGATTTGGAAAGGTAATGTTTTAACAATTCTCTGTCAGGTGTCCTGGACTGACTCATGCAATGCCACAGCCCAGGTATCCAAAATATTAACTATGGAAAGAGGCTGCATCCTGCACTTCTGAAAAAAAAAAAGAAAAAAAAGAAGAACAATGGAGTAGAGGACTGGGAAGATTGATGTGGGGAGTTTCTCCTTGCCTCTGTCAAGAAGATTCACACTTGCAGACATAGCAGCTTATATCCCTTCTCAAAAATCTCATTTTAAATTAAAAAAAAATTCTAAAATAGATATTCTCATAATACATAAAAACAATGTTACTATCTTTCATTTAGGTTGTGATGTAGACTGTTCTAAAGATTTCCTGAAACTGGAGGGAAGCAAAGCCCCCATTCCAAAGCACACCTTTTGCATGGAGACCTTCTCTATTATCACCTTTTGAGGCCACACTTCACATTCTCTACCAATATATTTTTCCTAATGAGCCCCTCATTAGGGAGCTGGGATAAAAATAACATATTTACATTGAGTTCTACTTCAGATACTCAGTTCCACTTCATATTTGATTAAACTCTACTTCTTTATGTAAAGCTGAACACAGTGTTAAAGCAAGCAAACTACAAGAAGAGCGCTGGATGATCTTAAGACCTTTTTTTTTAAATAATCGAGTGGTAGAAGAGTATCAAAGAAATGTTGATAGATGGTCTTACGGCCATCAAAAACGGCCTTATATATCACTACTGTGTCATAACCTTCAATTAACAGGGAATTTCTTCTGCATGGAAGGGCATGTGCAGACTGAAAGCTCATTCCCTCCCGTGGACTGCTCCATCCCACCACAGTTCAGGGGAGATCTGCTGTGGTTGCCCCATGACCAGGAATAACTCAGCCCCACAGCCTTCAGCTTGCTCTTACCAGCTCCTCTCACTTGGTGTTCCACATGACAAAGCCACAGAATGCCCCACGAGACAGGCTCAGGCTCAGAAGTTCTATTCCTGGCCATCATCCCTGAGTGGCAAACAGCAGGATGCCACTGCCAGAGCTGGAATAGCTTTGCTTGATGCTGTATAACCACAAGGCTTTAGTGTGCTGGCAGCCCCCTTACTGCTCATTCTTCTGCTCCAAGGGTATCCCTGGTAGGGCCTCCAAGCAGGAAAAAACACCCAAAAACCCTCAAAGCAACTAAAATCCTGCTTTGTACAGAAAGAGGAATACAGAGTTTATGAGCTTTAAAAAAGACAGTTAATTATTTCATTGATCTGTCACTTGCACTCTGGTGACACGCTCACAGGACATTCCAATGAGCCATAAAAGTTGTTTGCAGGTTGGACCATGGCTAAACAAGATGCAAAGGGGAATTTTGTTATATTGGCTCCATCCCAAAGGCTGCTCGAACCAAGAGTCCAAAATCCATCCTGCACCTCTCTCAACATGTTCTTCCATGTTCATGGCACACAGGTACAGATCCCAGATTAGCTCTGAATTCATATGTCTGTGTCTTTCCACCAGGACATCACTAACACACTCAAAAGTTAAGCTGGTATTCCAGCATTTTGTTGGATGGAGGCCTCCTTAATCCGTCCCTGGGAGAGGAACCAGCAGCTGCTTCACTACTCTCAGACAGAATTCATCTCCCCAGCCTGACAAGCCTTTGTTTTTTTGGCTTGCTGTGCTCACAGCCATCTGTTCAGATGGCACGTGCTCCCTTGGAAACTGATCAGACTCCTTCCTTAGGACTCGGGAGACAAGCAAAAGGCAATTCCGATCGGCATCCCAGAAGACGCTGCCATAGATGTATCTCCTTTAAAGAAGTCTTTCTACTTCCTCGGCTCTTAAGTGGCCTCTGAGATACTCAGCAACACCTGGATGGGTTTGGAAGAGGAGAGCTGACTTGGTGGGGAAGAGGTCTGGACAATCCAGGGTGGCTTCTAGCACATCTGACATCATCTGGGATCTAACTGAGGAGCTTCCAGGTGAGCCTTGTGAGATGAACACCACCCACAGAGGTGTGATGAAAGCAAAGGTCCTTGGGCTGTCATTTCAAGTCCCCAAGCAACAGACATCCATTAGGTGCACATTTGGAATTTCTTCCCTATGAGGGTGGGGAGGCCCTGGCACAGGTTTCCCAGAGAAGCTGTGGCTGCCCCGGGATCCCTGGAAGTGTCCAAGGCCAGGTTGGACGGGGCTTGGAGCAACCTGGGACAGTGGAAGATGTCCCTGCCCATGGCAGGGGGTGGAACAAGAGGAGATTTAGGGTCCCTTCCAACCCAAACCATCCCATGATTCTGTGATTCCCTTCTTCCATGACAGCAATTAGAGGCGATGGTGCTGCCCGGGGTTTCTGCTCAGCCTCTGCCAGAGCTGTGTTCAGCTCCTTGGCCAGGATCAGCTTCCACAGATCTGCTCATTGTGCAACATCCCACAGGAGTCTCAAGAGCTGCTGAAGTTGCAGTAAATCAATTTATTTGGCAAGTGGGAGTCCTGGGAGTCCAACGTACATCCTGTAAGCCCATCTGGAACATGACGGCAAAAGAAACCTGCAGTTCACACCCAAGCACGAACCGGGGTTTGCAGCTGGGGGAGGATCTGAAAAGACCCACAGCTTAAATTGCTACAGATTCAGGGCCCTAAAACCCTTCCTCCAGGAATTTCCACCCCTGCGAGTTGCACTCTACTGGATAACACTGAATCCCTGCAGAAAAATGCATTGAAAAATAAAGAATTGATGCCTTTCACAATTTTTCATGAAAACAGAGAGGATTTTAAAGCTCTGAGACTAATTATTGAAGGCTCACCATAAAAATGTAGGAAAATATCACACAGTGACAGAGAGAAAGAGAGCCGACTTTTCTTCCTTTTAAATCTCAATTAAAAAATACATTGGATGAAATTTCCCATTAGCTGGTACTATTTGTACATCCCATGTTCTTTCTTTAATTAAAAAACATGCTTATTGCAATACTGCCAGAATCGCTTTTACGGTATTTTAATTGTAATGTCTCTGCCTGATTAAAAAAAGAAAATATGAACTGGAAACTGCCTGGAAAAAAAAAAAAAAAAGTATCACAATGCATATCCCAAATGGATTGATCAAAATGGCACGGAAAACACCATGATAGGAGCAGGTTCCAACTGTGCCTGCTGACAAGGGATTTAAAAATGAGTTTAAGGACTGGTTGATGCCATAGAGAAGAAAACAGAGAGAAACACTTTTTCCTTCTTTCCGTGAATTAAAACCCAGTCTTTATCAGCAGTGACTGAAGCACAGTTTGTTTGACAACTTTTGAAGTCAGTGTATCAGTGAATATTTGATGTTTGTTGCTAATAGCATCAAAGATGAGGAAAAGACAAGCAAAATCAATACCTGTGTTTTCCCTACCCCCAGATTTACTCACAGGATCCATTCTGGCCACAGCCTGATCAAAGCGTGGACTGCAAGAAACTCAAAATATTCACACAATCAGAGAATCAAAGAAAAACTGCTTGTGGCACTCAGTGCTCTGGTCTAGTTGACACGGTGGTGTTTGGTCAAAGGTTGGACTCCATGATCTTGGAGGTCTTTTCCAACCTAAACGATTCTTTAAGTGAAAATGAGTCTTTTCCAGAGCAAGGATCAAAGCAATCTTCTCCCTTATGCCTGTAAGAGTGGCTACCTCAAAATTGCCATTGCAAGAGCAACTGCCCAGGTGGGGATCTTCAATTCCACTGGGGTGTACTGGCAGTGTCACCCCGAAATTCATCTCCAAGGAACTCCTGAAAGACCAGACAGCTTTTTGTTTTGTCTCCAGACCTCCCTAGATCCACTATAATTTCAGACAAAGGCAACAACACGTCTGAAGTATCAACCCATCAAACACAAAGAAGTTCCGCCAGTGTAAGAGTTGCACAAAGGAAATTTCCATCTGTCCTGGGTTATCGTAAACATTTCCATACTTGTGATGCCGGGATTAGAAAAATAACTGCAATCTGCTGAACATACAGAATTATCTACAGCCTGTCTATCTTGTATCTCTTCCCCAATCAACCTTGTCTGAGCCGTTTCACAGCCTGACTATTAAACTTTCCACTCTCGATATCCACGTGTTCACGCTCCGCTTGCCAAGGAGGAGGGAGAAACTGCTGAGCCCTCGTGGCAGTGAGCAGAACCCAGCTGCCTAATCCTGTTTTTCTGTTGTTTTGACCTCCAGATCTTCTGCCCAGACAGTCTGGTCATTCCCAGAACCACTATATGTTTGGGGCTATATGTTGATACAGCCAAAGAAGGGTCACTCTAAGGCTGCACGTGAAGCTGATGTCCTTGTTCTAACACTCCTTTAAGTAATTCCTGCAGTGTTGAAATCATGAAAAGGAGACAACACAGGGGCAGTATTCAAAACCCTCACGGTGTCTTAAAAGAAGGGTAATTTCAAGAAATGGGCCTGTAAACGTGTGTTGGGTTTGCTGGACACAGCACCAGAAAATGGCCAGTGTAGCAGCAGTGGATTCAGTAGTGTTACAGCATTTTTCCATCCACAAAACCTTGTATTTTCAGCTTAAGAGTGCACAGCCAGCCTGATGCTGAGTCATGAAACCAAAGGGAGCAGAGCTACAATTTAATCCCATTCTCCAGCTCTGACTAAGAAAAACTCTCCAGGTAGAATAGGAATAGGGCGTTTCAATCGAATCACGTATTTACACCTACCTTAGGGGTTAGGGGTTTACTGCCATGCCCGTCTTGCACCTGGGGAAAGTGGTTGATTATTTGATGTGCTCGTGGGGTTAGTAGTTGCTGCTCTGAGGGATCACCTGTGATTCAGTTTGAGATGGGTGTCTATAATTCCTAAGATGAACAGGTCTTTGTTGATGTGTGTTTCTATAAATACAAGAGCCTAAACAACTCCCCTGAGCTGGACAGCTTGAAAAAAGGGAAGGTGAGGAAAGATAAATCTCAGCCTCATTTCAGAGTAGATCTCAGCATGTCTTGATTCCAAATCTAACCAAGGCTACACAGCCAGAGAACCTATGGTAATGGGAATGGATGCAACAGGCAACTTCACAAAGCTCAGATAAACAACTCCCATGCAGGTTATTGTTTCTAAAATGTTTGGTTCCTCTCTTTAGTACATAACATTGGAGAATATAATTGCATCTAGAATATTCTAGTGATGCTTTTCTAACTGAATTGACATTATAAACCAGGCTTCTTGGAAAACACGATAAAGAGGAGGAATGATTTGAATGTCAGATGAGCCAAAGCCATAAAGATACTACTCCAGACTTCATTAAATTCAATCAGAGCTCCGGTAGCTTCATGAGTGCTGACTCATAGATCAAATGAGCCTTTGAATAGGTCCAAAGTTCAGAGGGTTTCTGCTCCAATATTGTGCCCCAATTCTTCACAAAGTCAGCGACTGAGCCCCAAAATCCTCATCCATACTTGCAGCCAAAGAAATCTGGTGTTCTGACCTGACTCCTCTAAAGGAGGAGTCTCCTCATAATATATCATAATCACTATGAGGTTAAGAAGAATCTTGAATCATAGATTTAGAATTTTCTGGAGGTCAAAGAATTGTACCAATTCTTTTTTTAAAAGAATTCACCTTTTTTTAATCTCAAATTCTCAGCTGATTTTTAATTTTGTTTTTAAACAGAAGGATGGCTGATGTAGCAACTCTTGAAAACCTCTGAGCCTAGACTGAGCAAGTTCAATCAGTTTTGGAAATGTTCTCATGATGGGGATAAACATGCAAGGTTTTTTCTTTACAGAATTATCATTTAAATTTAAAATAAAGTATAATTGTCAAATGCATGAGTTTCACCATCATCTCAATGAAAAACTAATACCTTTGATATCATTTTAGTATAAAAGCAATTTTACCAGCAAAGATCAAACATATAAAAACTCCTGCGTTCATTTTCTGAGCTCTATTTCAGCAGAGGCTTAACTTTGAGCAAGCAATTCCACCAGCACAACTCATTCCCTTAATACCAGCCATGTGTACAGCAGTTTCCACAACCAACCTAATTTCCAGGGGGGAATATTTCTGGCATGGAATTACAAGTCATTTTAATTCTTACTTTGACACACACAGAGATATGCCCATCTCACATTTATTCTGGGTCTATGTACAGGTACATAACCCAGCAAATCCAGGGTTTTCCATCATAACTGTGCTCAGTTATTTACTTACTGCCTACCAGCTGTGCTCTAGGATTTCGGATTATTTAGTGCATTTGATAGCTGCGGCCTGCAATTCTGTAATGTCATTAATTTTGTAAAGGTGTTTGTGACACACCTGCCTCGAAGTTGCCAAACAGAACAGAGGTGATTATTGTTATCAGCAGTGCCATTATCACTGAACACTGCTCAGGAGAGCAGCAGTTCGGGTAGGTTGGGGAAAGAAAAAAGGGGGGAAAAGGCCTTTTTGCTTATATTGTCATTATACCTCAAACAGCACAAACAATTCCCTCTGCATGCAGAATAATTAAATTCTTGCCCTGTCCCCCATCACTGCCCCCCTGCACCTACTGAGAGCAGGCTCAACCTGCACAACCCGGTGTCTCTTCTGATGCTGGAGCTGGGGAATGGAAGGAGAGCTCAGGGCCATGAAAAACTCCACCCCTGGAGGGGGAAGAGCCCCCCTTCTGCAGACCTTTGAGATGCAGCAGGTTGAGGACGCTCGTGGTGGTCCCCAAGAGCAAGGTCCGGCCTTCTTCTATCGTGACGTTATCGCCATCTCGCGGCTGGTGGCCAGCAGGCCAGCTGGAGTCCTCGTCCCACCGGCCACAGAGCTGGAGGGCAAGCTGGAAAGAGAGAGATCCAGAGAAGTTCAAAGCTCACCCCTTCCCGCCTTTCAAGAAGCCAGTTTGATCAGAGAACAGTGGAGGAGATGCCAATGCCATTTCCAGCGTGGCACTGGCATCTCCTCCACCGTGCTCTGGGCAAGCTGACTTCCAGAGGGACCCTGGGTAAAGCAAAGGAATAGATGAGTATTGGCATTGGAGAGGTTCTTGGCTTTCAGGAATGCCTGTCACAGTGTGAGGGTTGCCCCTTGTCTCATTCTGGTCTGGGGAACGAGGGATTTGCTGCAGGTCTGGCTGCGGACCAGCCACAGGTTTCCTGGTGTGTGTCTCTCTCTGCCACCCAAAAAGCAGAACTGCACGGTTGTTTCCTGGCAATGTCATAAAAATAGCCTGAAGAGCTTAGAATTAAAACATCCTGCTGGATGGGCAGTATTTTGCTTTAGAGGATTTTTTTTTTTCCAAAGGCTCTCCTGCCGCTCATCCACATTTACACAGACATTCCTCCTCTCAAACACTTTCTTAGCTTTCTCAGCTTATCCGGTGTTATTATTGCCTCTTCTTTGAGGGCGAGCACAGCAGTTCCAGATAAAGCACTGACTAACTTGAAAACTGCTAAGAGACTGACTCATGATGAGCAATGGCAAAACGATGCCTGAGTTTAAAGGTTCCTCCTCACCTCTAAACTTCCAGCATGTACTTTGCAGGAAAGGTTTTATGGAATCACAGAATTGTTTGGGTTGGAACCATTTCATTCCAGCCCTGCTGCCATGGACAGTGACACCTCCCACTAGACCAGGTTGTTTAGGGCCCTGATGGTGAATTTCTTGAAGAAGGTGTGAATGTTTTTGCCTGGACATGTGTGCACAAGTGTGGACATAGACATCCAAAACATATAATTTGGTCTCATATGTGAACCAGCAAGAACACCCTCAACTCATCTGAGGTGGGGGGGGAAACCAGACATGGAAATATTTGTGGTCCTCACTGGGCTGTGCTAATCCAAAACAGCAGTGGAAAGAATAACCTCAGGACAAAAGCAGAGCAGAGTTACTCCATTCTCAAAAGGAGCACATCGAGTGCATTAAAGCTTTTGCTCGGGAGCTGCAGTTGAGGTGAATCAATACTGGGGGTGTTATGATCGTTATTCTCTTTTACTGTGCAGTTGTCAGGTTTTGCTTTATGTGCCTGGTGTTTTATAGAGTATTTCCCATAGTGCTGTCCCTGAGCAGCCTGGGCCAGTGGAAGGTGTCCCTGCCCATGGACCTAAAGATGAGCTTTAAGGTCTTTCCAACCCAAACAGTTCTGTCATTCTACAATTCTAATTATTTAGACCAGGGAATGGGTGATGGTTCCCAGGCTAAATGATACAACTGGTTGATACCCACCCTGGCTGGATGCTGGGATTTTCTACAACCCATTCTATGATTTCTCTACAAAGGGAGTTAATTTGGTTCAGTTCAGACTGAAGCCTGGGACTGCATTAATACACAGGCAGAAAAATTCTTAGGAGCTAAAACTCTGGTGTCAGAGGGAATGAACCGCTTCCTCATTACCGAAGTAAAATTACTCCATAGTTGCTAAGTGTTGTAGGACAAGTTTAATTTTCATTAGTTATAAACATATATTTATATAGTTCAGAGGTTTAGGACAAATTTCCAGCTGAAAGGATAGGTGCCTTTACCCACTGTCTTTCCAGAGAGGCTGTGAATTACTCTTCACTGACAATGCTATGAAGCAGATTGTATAAAATATAAAACAGATCCACTGCAAAACAGCTAATTAAACTTGTTTTTATCTTAGAGGAGGAGACAGTTCATAGAAAGGTGCATACCTGCTTATCAAGCCAACTGTAGCATAAAATTACACATTCCATAAATTCCCATCTGGCACAAGTGCTGCCAATGCCACCAGCACAACACTGCATGAGGCAGCTGTGAAATGGTGGTATTCCCTGGAATATTTGGTTGAGAAGGTTTGCTGAATGCCTTCAAGTCACTCTGACATCACTCTGACCCTCTGAAATCACTTAGAACCTTCCAACTAACTCTAATGGGCAAGCAAGGCTGTAAGGAATGTGCCAGACTTTCTTCCTAGCACCACTTGCTAGCATTTAGTGAGCTGTTGATGGAAACCTTTCAAGAGTTAAGAAGAATAAATTCCTCTTCTGAATTTGACTTTTTTTTCTTTTAAGATGGCAACTAGAGATTTCTAACTAGAAAATGCTAGTTTTTCATTTAATCTTCTCGCTACATAGTGTCAGTGTTTGAGCTATTCTTGATTGGTTTCTGCTGTCACCTCTTAGAGGACTCAGTATCTGTTCAGTTCTACCAACACCAGCTGGCACAAAAATCTCAGTGTTCATACATGACAGTGGAATCCCAGAATGGTTCGGGTTTGAAGGGTCCTTAAAGCTCATCTCATTCCAAACCCCTGCCATGGGCAGGGACAGCTTCCACTAT
This sequence comes from Cnemophilus loriae, assembly GCA_013397755.1. Classification (NCBI taxonomy): domain Eukaryota; kingdom Metazoa; phylum Chordata; class Aves; order Passeriformes; family Corvidae; genus Cnemophilus; species Cnemophilus loriae. The sequence goes on along the minus strand of VZTF01006149.1, from coordinate 47,801 downwards.
CCCGGGCTGCTCCAAGCCCTGTCCAACCTGGTCTTGGACACTTCCAGGAATGGGGCAGCCATAGCTTCTCTGGGCACCCTGTGCCAGGGCCTCACCACCGTCATAGAGGGAGAAAATCAGTTAATCAAGTTCATAAAATTCTCTGGTTTTCTACCCAGTCCATACCTAAAGGTTTCCAGTTAGAAAATGCCTGGCTTAGTCCACTGTCATGTGCACCACCTGCCTGTGTGACTTTCAAGTGATTTGTACTTTTTTCTTTATAGATAAAATTAAACAGATGAACATCTGTTTAATAATAACTAATAACACAGGACCAAGAGCTGTTTATAAGCACTTGTACTATCCTTACATTACCACAGAGAGAATGAATCCAAAGAATCTGTTTTAGGAGGAGAAAAGGGGGTTTGCTCAAGGAACATACTTTAAATTACCACAGCACAGAGGAATGTACAGGGGGGTTAGAGGGAAGGCAGCTCTGTAGGGATTGAGGAAAGACATCAAACAATTTTGTTTGGTGACCCTTCTCTTGCAGTCCTGCACCTTTCCCTAAGATGAAAGAGCAGCTCCTTAAGATCTTCGAGTGAAGAGGGTGTGGTCTAATGCAAGTTTAGTGAGACGGCCACCTGCCCCAAACCACCAGCACAGTTTTCCTCAACTTTGTGAATCCCATATGATTATCCTCCCTGTTTTCTGGGAGAAAAGCACAGTGCAATCTCCAGCTGCAACAGAATTCTCAAGTTCCTTTGCTGAATGTTGGTGGTGTTTACGTCCAGTTCCATTTAAGCAGCCCGTGGCAAAATAACATGAACTAATACGTAAACTGATTGCACGTCTCTCATCAAGCAGGGCAGGTGACAGAGTCACAATTCTAGAAACCCATGCTCTCCTCTGGCCCTTCTGGTTTCCGTGCTGTCTCGTCTGGTTGATCTGTTATTGATGTGGGACTGATTGTATCCCACACTGACCCTACAGACACCAAATGCCACCAGCTCTGTGTGCTAAGGGTGACATGGGGGACTCTGCAGCCCTGCAGTCTGAGCGTGCCCTTGCGACCACAGGAATGGACCCACTAACCCAAAACCCCAAAGAAAAAGCACTGAGACAATCATTTCTTCTCTCAAAGGACTGCATGGCCATGTCCTAAACATCTTCATCGTGCAGAAACTCCAGTGCCTTTTCCCCTGCCTGCAGCTGAGCAGGATAAAAACATCCCTCTCACTTTGGTTTTTTTTCAGACAAGCAAAACTCTTTCTTTTTCTATTTTTTTCCCCTGCCTGGCACCCTGTATTTGACCTCCAGTGTTTAATTAAAATACTTCTCAGTAAGCCTGAAGAGCAGCAGCAGCTGCAAGTGCCAGGGTTGTGGCTGAGTGCCCATCCCACGTGTGCTTGTTGAATGAACCAGGAGGAACCATCGGAGCCAAGGAAAGCTGCGTGTCAGCCGCTGGTGCTGGGCATTTTCCTCCTGGGCTTTTCCCAGCTTCAGGAAAAATGCCAGGGAGCTTGAAAGTCAGGATGGGAGAAAGAGGAGCTGGCATAAAACAAACCCTGAGCGGTGAAGCTGGAGCTGGCTGGCGGCAGCTGCTGCAGTGAGGTGGCAGCTTCACGCTGTGGCTTCCGTGTGCTCCGGAGTTGGAAAGATGATTTGGAGGAAACAGAGCATATGAGACCACAACATCTCTGCAGCCATCTGTGTCACTGTCAGAGCTCACACTTGACTGTGGCCAGTTTCAATGAGGTTTAACAGAAGGAGCAAGACCACAAAGATGCTGCAATCCTGCACGGTTCGTGAAAATCCGTAGCTAAATTGGGGCATGAGTCTCTTCTTATTCCCCCAAATACACAGTTATAACCTGAACACATAAAATCATCCCCTGAACTGTTGCAGGATGTGCCCTCACATCACACATCCATAGGAAACCTGTCCTGGCAACATTTCCTATTTTAAATCCAGCACAGCAGATGACAAACTCAGTAGGGAGCCAAACCTGCAAAATATGGGTAGAAACCTCCCATGGGTGGGAAATCACCAGTGTTAGGAATCCCTAAGAAACCCCAGTTGTTCTTCCTGGGGCACCAAAGAGCAGAAGGAGCAGGGAGGGGATCTGACCTGAAAATTCAGTGAACAGAGTCCTGCAAGTGCTTTCCAGCTCTGACATCCATTTGGAGTGTGTCATGCACACAGCAAATTTTATTCACTAGGAAAAGGTTCCTTACCCAGAGGGAATTTGGGCACTGGAACAGATCCCCAGGTCAGAGCCCCAAGGCTGATGGAGCTCAGAAGCATTTGGACAAAGCTCTCAGGCACAAGATGGGATTGTTGGGGTGTCCTGTGCAGGGCCGAGTTGTACTCAATGATGCTTGTGGGTCCCTTCCAACTCAGAATATTCTGGGATTCTATGCACAACTCATATCAAGTCCAAACCTTGTGCTCCAGGCCCATAGCTTGTTATAACACAGGTTAATTTTGGGGGGGTATCAACCCACTCCCAATCATATCTCCAAAATAATGAATGAATAATGTAAAAGTAAAATAACATTTTCGTAGCATATGATAAAAGACACACAATCTCCTTGCAATTCAGCACCTTACCCTCTTCCTGCCTACTGCACCTTCTTTTTTCATTTTTCAGGCAGATTTCTTTCCATTTTATGTTTTTCAGCTGCTGCTGTTGTCAGCCGGGCTGGGGCTGCCCTTCTGTCAGCCTTTGGGGACACAATCTCTCAGTATCAGTTTCTCAGCTTGTGCCTGTGACTACCAGGGCTCAGAAACAGCAGCAGTGACTGCAACAACTGAATAAATAACAGTGATAAACTTGCATTCCCACCCAGGCTGGTAAACAATTCACAGATGGGAAGGATACCAAAATGCAAGGTTCGGGCCTAAAAGGGTTAAAAAACTCCTATTTAGACACAGAACGGATAATTTGATCACACTTTGGAGTAAGTTTACAATTTGTTAAGTGAGGTTGGCTTAGAGTACAGTCCCAAAAAAGGATTGCAACAGTTACAAGCACGAAGATAAGAGCTTTCACCCTCTGAGCAGAAAGTAAATTTTAAAACAAATCCATGAACCAGTGATGTAGTTAAACACAGACTTTTCTTCCTGCTGCGCTCAATCTTTTCCCTTCTTCCCTGGATTTTAAGGAGAAATTCTTTACTGTGAGGGCCTAGCACAGGCTTCCCCGAGAAGCTGTGGCTGCCCCATCTCTGGAAGTGCCAAGGCCATACTGGACAGGGCTTGGAGCAACCTGGGATAGTGGAAGGTGTCCCTGCCCATGGCAGGGTGTTGGAAGAATATGTTCTTTGAGCTCACTCCCAACCCAAACCATTCCATGATTCCAGGCTGTGGCTTCCAGCTGAGGTTACCTGTGGCATGGCCAGAGGGAGAAACCTGAAATCGGGAGGGTTTTCCCACCAACTCCACCCTCAGCAGAGAGTTTTATCCTTTCTCCCAGACCCAGCTGACAGGACATGGAGCACAGTGTGGTTCCTGCAATCTTTAGCAGCAGGAAGTTTCCCCTGTCCCAGTGAGCACATCCATGAATGAGCAGAGGTTTGGAATGCTGCCCACGCAGCAGAGATTGACACCCACGAGAGCAGCCTTTCCTTGGTGCTGACAGATTGCCATTTAACCAGCGAGTACGGAGAGCAAGTGTTCCTGTCCTCAGTCACCACGGAGAGACAAGGTTAACATTCCAAGTGATGGAGTGCAGCGCGGATTTCCCCACACCACAGACCCAGGACTCCACACCACATTTGAAAACACTTTAATTTCAGTGATGGATTCAGGGAGCTCACTTTCCAGGCTGTGAACTCCTGACAGCTCCTCAGTTTAATACATCAGGAAAAGATTTACACCCCCTCACCCAACTCCCATCCACCTGAAGGAAAGAAAAACGTGTATTTGGAGGAGACAAAAGAGGAGGGGAGGTATTTTATTACACTAGATGTCTTTTACAAGGGAAGTATTTTCAGCCATCTGCTCTAATTATTCCTCCTGTATTGGCCACCATCTTCATGCAACAATAGAAATAATTATCTCCTCAAGGGCAGAAAAAAAATATTTACAGAAACAAACAAAAGTTGATTATCTTTAGCTCCTAGGGAAAAAAAGAAACAAGCTACTTCTTAATGAAGGAGCAATTAGGAAGGTGGGTAGAACATCTATAATTAAACCAGACAAATTGGTGCAGGCTCCTCCCTCCTACACATACTTGAAAGGGATGCAAATGCAAGTTATTTGCTACAGTCAGTAGAATTAACAAGCAAAATGCTGCCCAGTGCCCAAAAAAGCTGAACCTGTCTCCTGGCATCATTCCCTGCCTCCCTTGCTTGTCGCACCTCTAACACTTTGCCAAATTATCTGAAAACTATTCACCACGACTGTAAAGCTATGGAATTTCAATTGGCATGGGAGGTCTTCCTCTGTACAACAGCATCCCCGAGACAATTACAGGATTCTCATTCATCCTGTTGTTTAAGAACAGCCTCCTGCCTGCACTTCACCACCCAGTGTAAAGAAAGTGCTTTTCCTATATAAACCAAAACCAGACGACTTTTGAAATTGTCTTTTCATTCTCTGCAGTGTATAAGAATTTTGCTCGCTGAGAGAATGAAGGCCTATATAGAGCTTTGTGGGAAAGATGGAATGGAGTCATCCCAAAGAGAACAGAAAATCTCTTATACTGTGCAAAAATGAGTATAAAGCAGCAAGCAAAAACATTCTCTGTTCTAAGAGCACAGCGTAACGCCTCATTTTGTAGACAAATATGTGGATTTTGACTTCCAAAAATAAATTACTAGAATTTAACTGTCTGTGCTATGAAATCAATGAATGGCCAGACTGAAGCTGGTCAAGGAACAGGCTGATCAGGGAAGTGGTGGGATCATCGTCCCTGGAAGTGTTCAGAAAACACGTAGATGTGGCACTTGGGGACATGGCTTAGTGGTGGATCTGGCAGTGCTGGGGGAATGGTTGGACCTGATGACCTTGGAGATCTTTTCCAAAGTAAATAATTCTATGATTTTTAAGGCTGAGATTCCCAAGGCTTCTCCAAGCAGTCTCAGGACAGAGGGTACCACCTAATGCTCATTACAGGTGCAAACACCAACCAGGAAAGAGCTGCAAACCAGCACACTGGGAACACTTCTTTAGGCAATTTCCCTTCCATTCCAAACAGGCCAAATTTCACTACCAAACAAACAAACAAACAAACCCCCAAAACCACAAACAAACAAACAAAACAACAACAAAACAAAACAATAACAAAACCCCAGAGATTAAAAATTACCATTATTTGCAAGGTTTCTCTTGACCATGCAGCAATTCCAGAGAAGCTGCCTTCAAATATTCAAGCAGCCTGTACTGAGTTTCTTTGGAAATCAGAGTGCCAAAGCAGTCTAGTGGATGCTCCAATGTGCTCAGCAACACCTTAAAGGACTTTTATTCATGTGCACACCACTACAGTGCTCCAAATTTGCCATTGATCATGGCATTTCCAAGCTGGATGTGAGGGAGAAGAAAGTAAGAGAGGAAGGAGAACCCCTGGAAAAGTTGGAAATGGAAAATCTATTTCCATACTCTCAGTGAAAGCACCACATTCACCTTTATCACTTCTATTTCATCAAATCATGGAATATCCAGAGTTGGAAGGGTTCCACAAGGATCACTGAGTCCAACTCCTGACTCTGCTCAGGACACCCCAAAAATCGCATCCATGAGTAACCTGAGCAGACACTGGCAACCAAACTGGGCAACAAAGGCAGAGAGATAATGGGACTGTCTTCTTCTGGTTTCTGAAATAAATGTTTCCAAAAATGGCAGAAATTGTTGTGCTCAAGTCATAAATCACTAAAGGAAGTATCCTTAGACACATTCAAAAAACAAACAAACATATAAATAACACCCCCTCTCCCCCTCCCCAAAAAAAAAAAACCAAAAAACAAACAAAAAAAAACCACACACAAAAAAAAGAAAAAACAAAACAGGAGAAGGCAAGATATCTAGAGAACTGTACACTGTGAAAAAATTAATCATTTATGCCAAAAGAAAACATTATCCCCAAGAAGACTGGAAGGAACTGTAGCTATGAATAAACGACGGATGGAAATAAGCAGAATGCTTCTGAATATACCTACATGGAGAGTCTGTAACAGGTTTCCAGAGAGAGTAGGAGACCAAGCTTGGTTTTCATTTATGATTTAGAATTCTTGACATGACTGCCTGGGACAGAACAAGCCTGGAACCCAACAAACCATTTCCAAGGCCACAAGGTGACATTTTTATCACTGTTTGCATCACCTGTTGCTGTGTAACTTCTCTTTACCCACTACTGCAGCTTTAAAATGCAGGTGGGATTATCCCAGGTCCCTCTTTAATTACTCCCAAAAGCATTGATACAGCAAGGATCGGGGCTGGGCTCATGGCTGGACACATGATGCACCATGCAATATCTTTATTTCTAACTGTACTCTGAGTTAAAAAGAAGGGATTACTTTTCCCTTTTTCTTATTTGTTTTAATTTTAGCTGTCCTGCAGAAATCTTTCTAACTTCTGCTGAGTCGCACCGGCACAAGGAGGGAAGAATTTGGCTGGGCATGTTCTCTATGGGACTGATGAATGACTCTAGTTTCTCCCAAACTATTAGAGGATAAATCTGTTTACACACAAAAAATTGACCTGGGCTGGTGAGGTGGGACTAGAACCAGGAAACTGGCACGTCCCAGAGGTAAAAATGCATTTGCAGCCAAGAGCATTAGTAACTCAAGACCATAAACAAGCCACAGCATCATTAATTACTCAGACAGGGGCAGCCGCAGAAGCAGTGAGAAGACCCAAAAGCCAACTGTAAATAGTTCATCGAGCTGATTAGTTCAGGAAAAAAATGAGTGGGCAGTTTTGGAGGTCAGAGGCCATGGCACAAGTCAGTCTCAAACCAATTTGCAACTGGACAACGGCATGAGAAAAAGCTTAATTCCTGCTTAAAAAAGAAAAAAATCCCAAACAAAACCAGCAAAGCCACTTAAAAAACAACCACTAAAAAAAAAAGGGTTTATTCAGCAGGGGAGTAATCACTGCAATTTCGAAGCACAGAAGGTAAGGCTCCTTGCTCCAGAGGTATTTAATTAAGGACACGGAGGATTAGTTAAATCTAATGGTGCTTTTATAGGGAGGGCACTGAAAAGACATCAGTGTTGTCAGGGGGGCATATCCCAGGTACGGATGAGCCATCTTCGTACTCACAGGCAACAAAACTCACCCAAATTCCATGTAAAATACCAAATAATGGAAGGATATGAACACTATTAATCCACTCCATAATTAAACAAACCGTGAAACGTCTGGGAAGGTCCCTGTCTCTTTACCACACCCACATGAGGACCAAAGTGTTGTTCTTGGGTCTCTCAGGGTCATGGTGAGAGGATGAGCCTAAAATCAGAAATCTCAGTTTCAAATATTAAAGAAAAAGCCTGGGAAGCAGAGGAACTGTCTTAGAGCACACGAAGAGCCCTGTTTCACGGAATGCATATTTTCTGCCTGGTAACTCCTTGTTAATTCACAAGAATCTTCCCAATGCTCACTTACAGCATGATATTCATAGACAGATTATTTATTATAGTGGAAACTATCCTAGTGCAGAGTTTGAAGCCCGACTTGCCTGAAAATCCTGTGAGTGTAAACACATTGAGGAATTCAGTGCGACCTTCCAGTTTAGATACAACAGGACTGGGTTTTCCTTTCTAGAGCACTGTGAAAGGGCACACATAATTTACACATCTCTCTAAACCAGCAATTTCTCAAAGTATGGAGGCTTCTGAGACAAATTAAAAACAGCAATTTAATGGTAGTGAGAAAATTACAGCATCAAGTTGTTTACACAAGCAGGATAACCAAGCCTGGTGACTGTGTCAGCCTTTGCACTGTGCAAATATTGTCTCCCAACTGAATGATCTTGAGTTACACTCACTAATCTGAGAGCAAATATTGCAAATGCAGAGATTAGCTCAACAATTTGCCGACCACCTGCAGGAAAAGTAACCAAGTTATGTGCTGATGTGTCAGCGAGCAGGATTTCTGAATGGGTGCTACAGCAAATGGAGTGGAAGGAGTGAGGCTCATCCAGCCCGAAAGTGCCAGTGAGAGCTGACGATTTTTTTTTGATCAGGCAGGAAGATAAACAGAATCACAGAGCACTTTGGGATAGAAGGGACCTCTGGAGATCATCTATTCCTACCCCCCTGCCAAGGCAGGGTCACTCAGAGCAGGTGGCACAGGAACACCTCCAGGTGGGTCTGGAATGTCTCCAGAGAGGGAACTCCACACCTTCCCTGAGCAGCTGTTCCAGTGCTCTGCCACCCTCAGTGTAAAGAAGTCCTTCCTCAGTCTGAGGTGGAACTCCTTGTATTTTAGAACCCCTCGTAAATGTCCCAAGTCAGCTGTGAAGGTCAGAGCACTGGTGTGGGATCCAGCCTCTGACTTTCCCACAGCCCCCATAGAAACGTAGGGAAGGCAGGTGAACTGATACACAAACCATGTCCACTGCAAACCTGGCTTGCAGGGGGTTTGCAGTGATTTACCAGGCAAAGACTGAAAAGTGCTTGAAAGAGGGCAAACTCTGTGTGTAGGCCACAGCTTGGTCTGTTCTATGCATAAAATACAGCAACCAGACAGCAAAACCACACACTCTGAGGACAAACATTGATTCTGCCTTAACCACATCCACATCTCCTCAGCCAAAGCATCAGGGCCATTGATTATTGCTGGGCACGAGCATCTACCCAGGGTAGGATGCGATGCAGAGCAGCAGCATTCAGAATTATCCCTGCATTACAGGGATAATTGCAGGTATAATGAGGTGTTGAAGGGCTTGGCCAGCGGTGGAGGCACAGTCAGTTCTCTGAGGTTCGTCATAGAATGGGAATGGTTTGGGTTGGAAGGGTCCTTAAAGCTCATCCTGTTCCACCCCCTGCCATGGGCACGGACATCTTCCACTATCCCAGGCTGCTCCAAGCCCTGTCCAGCCTGGCCTTGGACACTGCCAGAGACTGAGCAGCCACAACTACTCTAGGCAACCTGTGCCAGGGCTTCACCACCCTTTAGCAAAGAATTTATTCCCAATATTTAATCTAAAAAAACTTCTAGCTTAAGGCAATTCCCCCTTGTCCTATTACTCCAGGCCCTTGTGAGAAGTCCCTCTCCAGCCTTCCTCTAGGCCTCAAAGCTTTAAGTCCTGAAAGAATCATTTCCTCTCACATTGTGCTATAGGGATGCAGGATTTGGGACTCCCAGCAGCCACCAAGACTTTTCTGCTCCTGCGGAAGTGGGTGGCAGCAACCAGCAGTGCTGGTGTCTGACTTCTGCAATGGGGACAGTCCTGCACCTGCCCCTCAGGTACAGAATCTCACCCTGCACAGCTGTTATTTCAGTAATGTGAGCTTTTGGAAGAGCTCCTCCCAAGCTGCGAGCTTTCAGAGCCCGCTTTCAAACTCAGTGTCCTGTTTAGCTTTAGCACATCAACAACATGCTGCCTTCTGCCTATCTGCGTGCATTATCTGCTGCTCTAATGTATCATGTACTGAACCACAGCATCATTACAGGTAAGTGCTCAGGTTTAAATGCAAACATAATTGCATAATGTGGTACAGCCAGGAAGAATAATGCAGGAAATAGAGCCAGCTCCATCTGATAGTGCAATCTGACTGGAACGCCGGCCCTTCGGATCAAAGGCGCAGCCCAGATGGGGCAACCAAGAATAAAAGTGCTTCGTGGTATCTTTATTGTCATCATCAAAAACGCTTATCTGCCACAAAGGTAAAAAGGTGAAGATGGGACTCGTACAGAAAAGGTCACAGAAGCAACAGGGTATCTCCGGGTTATGAGGGCAAGGAAGATGTCACGCCTCAGCAAAGGCCACCTTTGCCCTGTCACTCCAAGCTGAATTTGCCAGTTGCTAATGGGAATCTGGGCACTGAGTGGCATTTAGAACACTGGGAACATCCGTGCCATTTTCCTGCTGTCAGGGGTGTCTATTCAAATGCAAGAAATCCAGATAAAGCCTCCCACTCTACTGAGCAAGGAGCAGCACAAAGAGGGGAGAACATTCCCAACACAGGACACCTTCCAGATGAGAACATGTCTGCAGCAGATATTTACACTTTAATACGTTTATTTTATGTAGCTAAAATTAGAACTGATTCTCGATGGAACAGCACTTCCATCTATTTAATTTTAATTTTTTTTCAGTAGTTTGAGCTCACGGTGGCACACGATAGACAATTTCAGGGTGCAGACAGCACTACAACAGAAGCCAGAAGGCAGCTGAAGTTAATTTAGTGCACTTTGAACCACTTGCCCGGAATGAGAACGCCTCCACTGAAGACAGCATCACACACGTCATGGGACAGTAACCACTTTTGTCAGTTCAAGAGGTTTTAGCCCAAACTTCATTCGAATCAAACAACAAATGAGAGCCTAGCGTGAGAGAGAACCTCTCCACCAACACCCTGCCCTCCAAACTGAGAAGCCTTTGAGTTGAAAGCACAAACTGCTGCTGTCTGAGCTGTAAAGTCATCCCTCTGTCTGCAACAACTCATCTTTGTTGGGAATGCAGATCCCCTGCAATGATGCACTCCATGGCCTTCACGCTCTGCCCTCCCACACACACATTTGTCTGCCTGTTAATCATCTGGCAGGATATAAAACCCAGGGTCCTTCTACCCAAGGATCCCTGCTGGCACATCCTTATCCCAGAATCTGAATGCATTCAAGTGCTAAAGGATGCAGATGTGTGCTGAGTAATATTCCAAGGGTGGATTTCGTTTTGGAGAGAGTTGGGTACCATCCTACTGCACACACACAAATGAGGATGTATGGAAAGGTGGAAATGGCAGCTATCACCACCTGGAGAAACTCACCCAGAATTGTTACCCATCATACCTGTCTTGAAGTACTTCAGGTACCCAGCAGTCCAGAAACTGCCTCTTCCAGACCTGAAACTGAACACTGGCTTGGGGCCGTGCCAGGGACCAGCATCTGCAGTCCTTTCAGCATGGATAAACCTCAATTTCTGCAACACTGTCTGGGCCATCTCAGCTTTGAAGCCACCTTTCTAACACAGTGGCTCCATCCTGTCTTACCCCAACAGGGCTCCCAAAAATGCACTGCAAAGCAACAACAGCTGCCCAGCTTCTTCTGAACCAATCCTTTTCGGAGAATCATGGAATCACAGAGTAGTTTTGGTGAGAAAGGACCTTAAAGACTATTTAGATCTAACTCTCTGCCAGAGGAAGGGACACTTTCCACTAGACCAAGTTGCTCCAAGCCCCATCCAATCTGGTGTTGAACACTTCCAGGGATCCAGGGGCAGCCACAGCTTCTCTGGGCAACCTGTGCCAGGGCCTCCCCACCCTCACAGGGAAGGATTTCTCCCAAATATCTCACCTAAATCTACCACAGAACGGTCTGTGCTGCCTTCCTGTGCCTGCCCTCCTGGGTTTGCTGGTGAGCTCAAGGAAAAGCTCCCTTCAACACTAAAAGCAAAAACCGCACCTTCTACTTACCAAACACAGGTTAAGGCAGGAGGAAAAACTGCAAATAAAGGTGAATTAGAGAATGAAAGAGCAGGAGGGTATGTGTGAAAGAGGGAGCGCTGTAACCCCTAAGTGGGTGAAGCTGAGCCTGACCCTCGATCAGAATCCCACACCCAGAGAAGATGTGTGAAAGCAGGAAAATAAATCAATAAGCAAAACATAAGCCATCAATCAATAAGCCATCTCTTTCCTCAATTTTATTTGAGGAAGTTCAAATTTACCCAGCTCCTCACAAGCTGTCTTTGGCTAAAATCACCACTAACGAGCTCTGACATTTGAAATTTAACTGAATATGAGCTAACAGCTCCCAGCCCTCCACCACCCAGGGAGCTGACTGGGAATATTTTGTCAAAGCCGTAGACGGGGCTAAACTGAGCTTTATTGAGAAGACCCAGCGTTCAGGGGTGTTTATAGCACCCACTTCACCTGACGCTTCCCTGCCCTGGCACGTCTGCTTTTCTTCACGGGGACCACAGAGCTCTCAGTCCCTCCTCTCCTCCCCAGCGCCGCTGTAATTATTTGCTGATTTTTACGAGGTCCCCTTACGATCCCTTAATGAAGTCCTTCGCTCTGCAGCAATTCACGGGGACAGATTGGACACGAGGGGCTTCCACTTAGGGAGCTGCCAATCAGGGGATGGTACCCAGCGTTTAGAGAGCAGTTGTTAAGCCAGTCTATCACCCGGCTGTTACAGGCTCATCACGAAAACAGCTTGCTTTTACTGGCAACCGCATTAAATTAACCCTTTCCTTTGAGACAGGGGGAAGCCTCGAGTAGATTCACTGTGGCAGAGTTCTGGTTTTCCCTCCTGCTACAGCATTTTTTTTTTTTTTAAGTTATTAACAAACACTCTCTGAACTGAAATCTCCCGACTTTCATTTTGTTTTTCCTCTACCTGTACACCTAGTTCACATTTTTAGTCTATGCTAAACGTTGTGATAGCACCAAAAGTAAAAAAATCAGGAAAAAAAAAAAATCAAACTCTCCTCAAAAATGCTGAATTGCTGAAGGAGTCAATTAGAGTCTCTATCATAATTAAACAGAAAAATGGCAGCAAGACTGTGTTAGTGCCTGGGAGAACATGGACAGAACACGAACCCACAGTCACTCAGGTAGCTTCCCCACACCCTCCTGACCCTTATTGGAGCCTTCCTTTTTTACAGGAAGGGAAATATTTGCTTTCTGTTCCCCGGAGGAGCACTTCCAAAGTGGCACTTTTCACTCCAAATCTGTTTCTCTTAAGGATTGGGAGCAGGGGTGAATGGAGGGGGGAAAAGGAAAACGGTTCTCATTAAACTATGCCACGTTCAGTTCTGATTTCACGCAGGTTTGTTTAAACGCATATGGAAATGCTTTGAGGTGCTTTGGATTGCAGGGACTGGCATCCCATCCTGGCGATCATGGCATTGCATCCTAGGATATCCTGGAGATAGCTTCCAAAGCACCTCCACGTGCAGCTCTGTGAGTGGTGGGGAGAAGAGTGTTCCCTGGAAAGCCACTTACAATTCAGGAAGTAATCTCCTCAGAGACATTAGAAAGATGGTGGGATTGGAAATAAAAAGAAGAGGCTTTTCACAATGGGAAAGGGAAAGTTACAGTTCAGGCCTTCATTTTTGATCTGACAGCAGGAGAGGAAACGGTTAAATCTCAAATCAGGAAGCAAAAAGTTAAAGGAAAATAAAACCACACCACAAGCACATCTCCTAAATTTCTCATTGCAGCCCAAGGCCGAACCCATTAAAAAGGAAAAAAAAGAGAAAAAAAGAAAAGAAGAAAGAATTTTAAAAAAGGAAAACAGAGAAAACAAGAGAAGCAATTTTGTTTATCCTTTCCTCACACACCTAGCAGCCCCTTTTTCCTATTATTTATTTATTTACCTTCCCCTTCCAGAGCAAGGCCCTTATTTTCTCATTTAGTCCAACAGAGATTGTCCTCCTGGAATGACCTTTTTTTTCCTTTCTCTCTCTCTCTCTCTCTCCTCCTCTCCTTCTTCCTCCCCCCGTCCTCCCCGCTGCCTCCAGGCCATTGCCCTCGTGCCAGTAACTAGATAACACACTCTATCAGAGATTTTTTAAAAAATCATTGCAAAGGCACTGGGGCTGATAGTGGCATCAATCCTTGCCTGACACGGGCTCGGGTCAACCATTTATCTCTTCACATTGCCTGTGGTTACTGGGGAGCCCATCTTGGTTCTCTACATCTTAACAACCTTGCAGATGCTACCTCTCTGCTCCAGCAGCCTCCTCACCCCAAGACTGGTTTTGTGGGTTTATTTTTATTAGTTTTTTTTAAGGACTGTTCCACTTCTTTTCTGTGAGGGTCTGATGGGTTTTATTGCACTCCCCACCTCCTTCTGAAAATAACACTGTGACCAAGGTAACAGGTTAAGAAAACAGGGAATTTGGAGGTGCAAGGACGGGCTTGCTGGGCTGTTAAAAGTGCACATTTATGAAAATACACACAAAATATTATAGACGAGCTTCATCTAGTCCTACTCCTGATGTCCCATCCTGTGTGACGTGGCTATTTTTGGCTGGTTGCACTGCCAAAGGACCCAGGAGCTCTACTCACAGCCCAAGACAACATAAAACCAGGTTCTATCAGGATATTTGCTAATAAATCCAATTAAACTATTCCCAAACCACAGCAAGTCATGATCCCCATGGCCAGATAAAGAGTTCTGGTGTTTTGCACTCCCTAAATGGATACAGAGGAATTTAATATCATATTGTATCATAATTCTTCTTCACATGGAGAAGAGGGCAGCTGTTTCATAAACCTCCTCCAAACAAACTCCATATCAAACTGGAATCTGCTCTGTTCCTTCCCCATTCCTGGCAGTGTTCAGAGCCAGGCTGGACGGGGCTTGGAGTAACCTGGTTTAGAGGGAGGTGTCCCTGCCCGTGGCAAGGGGATTGGGACTAGATGATCCTTTTAAGATCCTCCTAACCCGAACCATTCCGTGACTCTGTGATCCCTACCCTGCCTAACTACTCTCAGCTGTAGTGGTTTTCCCTATGGACTGCCAAATACGAGCCCTTCACCCTCAAAAATGCACCCATCAAACACCCACACAACATGAGGATGGCTCTAAAATGAGAGTAAAAGAGCAGAGTCGCTTCCCATCACTTGTAACCCTCATAGATGGACAACATCAAGAGTTGTCCCTGCCCATGGCAGGGGGTTGGAATGAGAGGATTTTTAAAGTCCCTTCCAACCCAAACCATTCTATGACTTGGCATCAGTCCTGCTGTGAGCAATAAAGCAACAGAACCTTCCATGCTCCCTGAAAGCTGCCTAGGTTTTGCCACCTTGGTAAATCACCAAATATGTCCAATGGCTGAAACTATTTCATTGCTTTCCTCACCTCCAAATACTTTGGCATCAAGAGAGATGGTAAGTAGGGGGAAAAAAAGGGGGTGGGAAAAAAGGAAAGGAATGATTCTAAGATCTGCAGAGGAAACCAAGGGATTTGAAGAGCTAGTCCTGATTACATTAAGTGGAAGTTGAACAGAAAGGATCTTTGAGGTGACTGTACATATCTCAGACACAGCCTTTGTGGGGGGTTTATATTTTTTCTTCCATGAGAAGTGAACAAAGCACTCATCCCTGTATCAGTCACCAAGCTAAGAATTCACAGATGCTCAGTACTCCAAGCCACCCCTTAAATCTCAAGACCTTCCCTTAATGCTCTGTTAAAAACAAACTCAAGGCAGTGCAGCACACCCAGGCGGAGCCATAATCCAGGGTGGAGTTTTTATCTGCCAAATTATTTTTTATTGGCCTCCTATCCTTCAAGAGGGACCACTTGAGGGTTGGTTGGGTTGCAGGGAATTCACTGGGACACCAGTTCAGCTTCCTTACAGCTGACTTAATACGCGGCATCTGCCCTCTGCCAAACGTTCCATCACCCGTGTGGGCCAGCAGAGGAGGGGGAGTGGGAGCAGGGAAGCGCTGCTCCAGCAGCAAGCTTGCATCACGATTAGGTCTGGTCCAGCGATCCGGAATAATAATCGTAAGGCTCACTTAGCATAATGGGTTCAGAGCCATCCGAGCCTGGTCAAACCCTCCCATGAGCATCCTCTCCTTGTGTTTTTGGGTTGTTTTGCACATCTCATCAGTGCCACCAGAGCTGACGTGTCATTATGCAGCCAAGGTGGAAGTGGACAGGTACTGAGTGAGCATTAGAGCTTTTCTTTTCCCTTTTATTATTTAATTCATATCTCCCCATTATCCAGTGCATTCTTGAAGCTGTGAACTAATTAAGTCCTGTGGGATATACAATCAGTGCCGGGGTTTTTTCCCCTCTCCCTCTCTTTTCAGTAGGCTAAATTGCATTATATACTGAAACAAAAATAATTGTGCAACTCTTCGTAGATAATAACAGAGCAAGTTACAAACACTAATGATGCTGAATGCAACAGTGGGGCAGAGGCCTGCTGCTTACTTCTTGTGACCTAATTAAGTCATACAGGGCAAAATACTTCAAACACAAAGTGAGGCAAGACCTGAAATCAGTTTCTAATGAAAATCATAGAAATTATTCTCTGGAGGGGTGGTGGGACACAAACCAAACCCCAGGAAAAATCCAAGTTGAACTGAAATTTCATGGTCTGCCACGAAAATCACAGATCTCCATGTAGCACCTTGAAACTCCATGAAATTCTGGGAGTCCTCTAGATTCAGATCTGAGCCCATCCCTGACTGTACCCATGTACCTGATGTTCCTGGAGGTCTTTTCCAACATTTAGGATTCTATGCTTCAAGCAAGCAACAGCTCAGAGACCAGATTTGAAAGGACAAAAATTGAACGATGGATTTTGCGGTACCTACCAGAAAATGCAGCTGTTTAAGTAATACAACTGATGAAAAAATACCCTAAAAATTGTGTCATAGAATAATGGACATATCATAGAATATCCTGAGTTGCCAGAAACCCACAAGGATCATCGAGGCCAACTCCTGGCTCTGCACAGAACAACCCTAAGAACCCTGATCTGTGCCTAAGAATGTTGTCCAAGTGCTGCTTGAACTCTGGCAGGTTTGGTGATGTCACCATTTGTACCTCTCAGGCTCAAGTTCCCAGAACCAACATTTTACATTTTATTTATTTATTATTTTCTGTTCTCAGCCAAGGCTGTTGTCTCTTCTTGCCAGTGCCCATTCATTCCATGCCACGAGCCTCTGTCAGCCTCTCTACATCACCTCTTTTCACCTCCAACACCATCCTGGAGCTAATCCTGCTCCACTATCATCATCAAATCACCTCTGAGCCAACCCTCCTGCAGCATCCAGCTAGGCTGAGTTCTCATCCTGCCTGGGCATCCTTCAGCTGGCAGCAGAGGAAGCGGAAAACAAACCACTGAGCGGTGCAGCTGTGCTGAGAACAGGATCGTGCCCCTTTTTTATGGAATGCTTTGAGATCCTTGCATGAGCATGCAAGAGAAGTGCCAGATGTTATTACAAAGAGATGCAGCCCCATTACTTGCACACAGAGTTGTGCTGCCTGCTAATAGCACCATTATCCTAAGGCACGTGGTGCTATTAATGCATTTCACCGCTTAGTGCTGAACCTGGGGACCATTTTTTCCACTGGAAAGGTAAGGCCAGTTCACATGACATGATTTAAACCTCCACAGTGAAGCATGCATGCGCTGCACCAGGTCGTAAATCTTAACGGGGTGCTGTCAGCCAGAAAGGGACCAAAATTGAAGCCATTTATCTGAACTCCCCACCCATCCACCTCTGCTCACCCAAGCCAGTTTTGGGAAGAGGGATAAAATGATTCCGAATGCCCACTGGGTTCATTAAGCAGCAGCAAATCCCAGATCTAAAGTGCTGCTTTTTTCATCCTGCTCTGAATGAATTTGTTCATTCAGGACACTTAGGACTTCCTTGGTTTTCCCTACTCTGAGAAGAAAAACCACAGCAGGGACAAACCTCACAGCTTCTTCCTCTTCTTGCTCCCACCTGAGTCAAAAGACAGCCTGTCATCCTGTCATCACTGAGGCTGCAGGACCCGTGACACAGCTGAGCTGCCCAGGTCACAGACAGCAGCAGGGAATGTCCCTCCAAGCTGCAGCCCAGGCTCTGGGGCTCTAGAGATGCCCTTTTCCCATTTGGGAAGGAAAATAGGAATATAGGGAGGAGTCACCATTTGATCTGGTACTTGCCTGGGCACTTCTCTTCCTTGGCCTCCTGCAGTCACCACCCAGAAATTTTTTGGGGTTGTTTTTCTCCTTAGCTGGGTGTGCTTTAGGTACCATGACTAACAAGGCTGATGAGTAAAATGAACCCTAACGGGTAACATTCTGCATCTGGCACTCCTTCACAGACCAAGGACAGGCTTAACAGAAGCAAGGAATTGTAATTTAGGATACCCCACTGCAATAGTAACATTCACATAAGGTAGATTTGCAAGTATTCAGAGACTCCTAAACACAGAATAGATCAGATATATAAAATTAAACATAGAATTCAACATTAGAAATGCACCAAAATTACTCTGCCAGGACACTGCACCTACTTTTGGGATGGCAAATTAAATTTAAAGTCCTTAAATACAGGAAATCTATTTGCAGATAGAGTTAAAAATTGCCTTGGTAGCTTTAACATTGCTGCTGAGCAAATGAACTTCATTTTCGTGAACTTCATTTTCCTAAACTATGATAAACGACTATGTGAAAATTTTATTTGATAGATAAAAAATAGCATTTTGTTTTTATCTTAAGCCAGGTGTGTAACTATCCCCACTCACACTTCCTTGTATGCAGGAGGTTTCCACCACTCCTCAGGAGCGGCTCCTTTAGGAAAGGATAGTGACAAAGGGAGATTTGGTGTTCAACAAATATCCAGCCCCTCTAACTTTCTTCTTGGGTGGCCAAACACCCCCCAAAACCTCTGCAAAACTGTGAGGACTCTAAAAGGACATTTCAGGTTAGCAATGACATATTTAGGTATAAAATCTTAAAATTTATGCTGGTTCAGAGTTATAGTTTTTCTTTATGAACTCTTGGCATATGTTTTCTTCTCTTGCTATACCCACAGATAGCACTGGGAAGACTGTCCCATTTTCCTTCAGCTACTGAAAAGCAGCAAAAATCAGATATAACCAGGGCTGCACTGAATGCTAAGTCTCTGCCAGAGAGCTGAAACTGTACCTCATGGCTAAGATTTCTGCTCAACAGAAAATAACATTTTTAGAACAGAATTGAATTTATATTAAAAAAAAAAAAAGAGAAGAGTTTTAAAAATATATACATTTCTCAGAAAATAAGGTAAAGCTCATTTATGTCTCATAAAATACATGATTAGCCATAGTTAACCATTAATTCAGCTGTGCCGCATTAGAACTGCTATTCAAAGTTGGAAAGCATTTAATATTATATATTGCTGCTGCTCAGCCTAAATTGTTTTTTTTTCTTGCCCCCCTTTAAATGTACACAATATTACAAATTTAATTTTAAGCTGTTTGAATCAGTCTGTAAAAAAGATTTGATTATACCTGAGTGTTCTGGCCCCAGTTTTTCCATATCTCAGTAATCTTGGCAGTAATTGGCTGATTAGCTCCCTCACACTCCATCTCTGCCTCAGTTTCCATGGTAATGTTACAGGAGCTATTATAGATGAGAACTTCATCTCTTTCCACTTTAGGGCTGAAACGAGAAGGGAGGTTAAATGGGGTGTCATCAATCTTAATGAAATGCAATTATTTTTACTCTTATTAATCATTGCAAGCCATTAGCTTGTGGCAACTCCTGGCCACCATTTGTCAAACTTTGCAAATTTCGGTAATTTTGTTTCCATTCTTTTATTGTTTATTTGTTTTTCCCCCCTTTATCTGCACACGCTCAGGATGAAAATACATGCAGTAAATATCTCTCAGTGATGCTTTTCTCCTTCCCCAAACCACCACAGATAGGAACGAGTGCCATTCTAGGACCAAGGCAGGCAGATAAGTGCAGACAACAGGGAGGGAATCAGCGGTGTTGGGAGCAAAGATGGACTCCTACAAGGAGTAGGGTTTGTTTGTGTCTCCCCCCTCCCCATCTTACTCACACTTAGCAATGGGGAATGAATAACTTGCAACTCCCCTAGGGCAAGGGGAGAAATTGGAAAAACCACACAACTGGCTAACTGGTCCCTAATTCCAACTGTGAAAAAATGAGCTCATTTAGGGGTTCCAATTCCTGCTACCCAGCTGATTGCAATGATGCTTTGTCGCTAACACTGGAACATTAACTTAGTAAATTAATTAAACTTACTTAACAGCCCAGACTAAGCAGATTCGATATATGTGCCAGTTATACCAGCAGACATTTGCTCTAAAGTCTCCCCTTGCATTGGGGAAAGAAGTAATAAAAAGGTTGGGGGGGAGAAACATTTTTTTTCCTTTGGTTTTGCTGCTGACAGTTGCTGATTTTGGCAGTGTTTCATTGTGGGGATCTATAGGATTCAACGTATGGTTTAGTGGTGAGCAAAGTGTGGTGCAGGGTTACTGGTTGGGCTTGATGATCCCAGAGGTCTTTCCCAGCCTAATTGATTCCGTGACTCTCAGCCATTGCTACTTCTCCCTCTCCTCCCCACCCCACCATCAGATCCACAGCAGCAAGTTGTAGGAAGGTGAGGAGAAAGGAGAGGAGTTACAGCAACACCAACATAGCTCAGAAATTACACAGCTTTTCTGAATAGCTAACGAAGGACAGCGTTCACAGCGTGATTTACTCAGCAAAACAGAGGATCAGATAGGCAGGATCAGGATTTTAAGAGGCCTTCAGGTTGCTGAAAATCCCATATAAAAGGATTTGCTAAAGTGTCTGAGTTAGAATCAACAAATGGTTTGGATTGGAAGGACCTTAAAGACCATCCAGTTCCATCTGCCTGCTGTGGGCAGGGACACCTTCCACTGGCCCAGATTGCTCAGAGCCACATCCAGCCTGGTGTTGAACACTTCCAGAGATCCAGGGGCAGCCACAGCTTCTCTGGGCAACCTGTGCCAGGGCCTCTCCACCCTCACAGCCAAGAATTCCTTCCTAATAACTAATAAAAATCTACCTTCTGTCAGTTTGAAGCCATTGCCCGTTGTCCTGTCACTCCAGGCCCTTGTCTAAAGTCCCTCTCCAGCTTTCATGGAGTCCCTTTAGGCACTGAAAGGTGTTCTAAGGTCTCCCCACAGCCTCCTCTTCTCCAGGCTGAGCAATCCCAATTTTCCCAGCCTTTCTTCACAGCAGAGCTGCTCCAACCCTCTGATCATCATCCTGCTTCCTCTGGACTCTCCCCAAGATCTCCATGTCCTTCCTGTGCTTGAATCCCAGAGCTGGACACTGTTCCAGGTGGAGTCTCATAAGCATGGAGTAGAGGGGGAGAAGCACCTCCCTTGGCCAAAGCTCTCCCAAAACTGACCCAATTGGAAAGCCAGGACTCAGAGCTTTGTTGGGAGGGTGATGATCAGAGTGGTTTGATGACCCTGAAGATTTCAAACTGCCCTGCTGGATGCAGCATCTCGCTCTGCAAACACAGCCCTGCTCTGACCTGCATTTAAGGGATGTTTGTTTTGTTGCCCTTTTTCAGGGTTAAAGTGTTGAAGGAATCAACCACACTAGAAACCACAAAAATACTGAAAAAGAAAAAAAGTTGCCGAACCCTTTTAACAGCGAATTTTTATTTTTATATTTAAATGAACTTTTCCCTCTGCTGTATCAATAATCAAAAGCCAGCCTTGGGGAACTGTGCTTGCTTTTGATAGCAACACTTTGAGAATTGATCTTGTCCTGTACAATAATTCAGTGCACTGGGCTATCTTTCAAGACTGCAGAGTACTTCTTTGTAAAGCTCCAGGAAAAAAACTGCATCTTTTAAATAACCAACTGTTTTAAAGGCAGAAGGGGGTGGTGGTCAGATGGATGCAGGGCATGGACACAATTTGCCAAATATTCAAGTCCCTACAAGGACCTTTGAGTGGTTTTCACAGGTTTTTTTGCAAAAAAAGTGAATAAGCTTTGCTTGTAAGAGCCAGTTCCTTTCTGTCCTCACGTGAGCACGTCCTGAAACACTGATGCTGGAAAACCGTTAACAAATTGCAACATTTAAAGGAAATGCAAGAAAAGGAGTGAATTATTCAATGGAATTCAGGAACGTACCTTGATACAAGTGTTGTTAGTGGCAAAACTTACAACTCTGCTAAGGAATGTGCTTTTGCCATTATGAGCTGATAAAGGGTGGGCTGTGGTACAGACTGGATAAGGAAAAGATTTCTTTAAATCACTGAAAAAAATTGTCCAGGTGGCTGCCCCATCCCTGGAAGTGTTCAAGGCCAGGTTGGATGGGACTTGGAGCAACCTGGGATAGTGGAAGGTGTCCCTGCCCATGGCAGGGAGTGGAATGAGATGAGATTTAAGGTCCCTTCAAACCCAAACTATTCTGTGATTCTATAAAATTAGTAAGAAAAACAGGAGAGATTCAACGTGCACTTAAGCCAGGAATTACTTCAGTAGTTTTGTCCCTATCCTGGGACAAATGTCTTAATTCTTGAGCATTTGCACAGAACACAAATTCATACATATTTTTATTATTGTTATTATTATTTGCTGTTATTAATTAAAGCAATCAATATATATTATTTCAGGTATTCCCAAAATAGTTCTTTTCTGATGGAAACATTTAAATTTTCTACGAGTTTCCTGAAAATTCCTTTAATACTTTAGAATTAAATATTTTTCTGAACTGAAATGTGGAAAAGAGTTTCCAGAAGTTCTGAAATAGGTTAATTTGTATGATTCAAACCTCTCAATTTTTTCCCTCTATTTCTTCCCAGACTTCTCAAGTCAGGAAACTTTTTTGAAAACAAACAACCTTTGCCGCTACTCCTCTTTAGCAAGAATCATTTTAGAAATAAATTCACTAGAAAAAAGTATCAGCCCAGATTTTAATTTCTAACTAAAAGACAAGCATGAGCACAACAGGGTGAAAAGTTAAGACAATAAGAAAGACGTTGAAGAAGTGGGGAAAATGGAAAAATAGTAGGTAAAAAAAGTTGATTGATTCGATTCAGAAATCTCTCCCTGATAAGATTTCCAAGACGGATAATAAACCCTGTCTCTGGGGCATTCACAATTAAATTGGACTGAAAACCACAGTGAAAACAATAAGCAAACATTCAGTAAAAGGACTTCATGACTTTCTCCATGGGGGCAGCCCAAACCAAGAAAAGGAGCAAGAAGAAAAGTAATCATAGAATTATTATTACTATTATTATTATTATTATGTCATTGAAGATGCTTTTTTTAAATCAGTGAAGAGCTGAGCACAATTTTGATACTCAGGGAAAAAAGAGCAGGAAAGAAACACACGTGGGGTTTTCCTGTCCCTCTCAAGTTTGTTGGTTCTCTGGTTTGGAGTTACCCTGATATGAGGAAAAGCAGAGCAGAGTTCAACCAGACAAGGCAAGGCTCCTGGAGCTTCTTGATTTGAAACAAGTCATTCTGGGAGCAATAGAACTGATGAAATTAGTTGAATTTCACTTTTTTTTTTTTCCCAAGCCGATTTACTTTTGTCTTCTCCGAAAGATCTGTCCTCCCTATCTCCTGGGGTGTTACAGGACATTACCAATGCACAGTGTGGCTTTGGACACTTGGCCAGTTGTACAGATCAGGAAAGAATTCTGCCCTCTGTCTCCTCAATAGGAAAATAATTCTGTTCTGCGTAACACTGATTTTCCCAAAACCAGGAAGAATTTTCTTAAAAAGTCCAGACCTCATGAAATCTTGATCAAATTAAAAGAACTGGTGAGGAAGAAGTGACTGACAGAGAGGTGTTGCAACTGTGTAAACTTTTTTTAAAATTAATTTTAGTTGGAAACTTATATTTCTCATATTTTTAAACAAGTCTAAAAAAATGTGTGATTTATTTTTATAATATTTATTTAATATTTATAATTTTTATAGTTTTCTTACTGTCTTTGTACAGTAAATGCCAGTTGGGGTTTTTTCCCCTCAATTTAGGGTATCCAGAGCTCCCTCTGGTGAATCAACACCAGGTGTGATGTAAGGACCAGGTCAGGATGAGGATCAAATCTCTGCAGATCCACTGAAATACCTGGACTGTGGCAAGATGCAGCAGCCAGGAGTGGGTTCACCATGTACACCAGATCATGGGCCACGCATTGCAATGCTATTGTAATTCTCAATTTACTAAACAACTTCTGGAAAGTTCTGTTCAACTCGTTCCAGTATCCAAAGGGGAGTTACAAGAAGCCTGGAGAGGAACTTTTCACCAGGGCATGGAGTGATAGGACAAGGAGGAGTGGCTCCGAACTGAAGGAGGAGAGATTTAGATTAGAGATTAGGAAGAAATTCCTCCCTGTGAGGGTGGTGAGGCCCTGGCACAGGTTGCCCAGAGAAGCTGTGGCTGCCCCTGGATCCCTGGAAGTGTCCAACGCCAGGTTGGACGGGGCTTGGAGAAACCTGGGATAGTGGAAGGAGTCCCTGCCCATGGCAGGGGTTGGAACGAGATAACCTTTGAGGTCCCTTCCAAACCAAAGCTTTCAATCATTCATCTGTTTATTCCTTAATTCAGACATCCCACTTACGCCTAGCAGTAAATGCTCTACAGGAATAAATCCTCAGTGCTCCATCTAAAACAACAGTTCCAAGTTATACTCCTGGACAACTTGGCCTTGGGTTTGGAAAACCTAAGCACCCTTGCACACTCTGCTGAATTTACTCCGTGACTTTTTACTCATGAAAGTGCTTGGAGAAAGGCAGAGGGGTGAAAATGGGAAGAAAAAAGAAAGAAGAAAAAAAATGAAAGAAAAAAACAGAAAAAAGAAGACTTCTGCTTTTCATAATGCCTAATCTTTTTTCCCATTGGCATCCACCAGATGTTGCTTTGGATCAGAAGATAAATATTAAAACCTAAGAAGGAACAAAGCAGGCTGTTTACGAGATGGATTTTCTGATGTGTCTCAAACACTTTAAAAAGGCAGGAGGGAAGGAGGGGGGACTGGAGATGCTTTGATAGGCCCAGGGAATGAATTCCACAACCCAGCGGAGCTCTCTAGTGGTCTCAAGGCTGAACTGCTCCATTGGCACCAACCTGAGAATTAGGAATTTGTTCCTTCAGTCCCTCATTTGGAACAACTCTGCAAAAGGTGGAAGACCACGGGGGGGATGTTATTTGTGGATGGACCCACTCAGCTGCTGCAGAGACACGGAACTGACCTGGCAAAGAGTCCAGCAAAACGCCCCTGGGGTGGGGTGTCCCCGCAGACATAGAGGTAGGACACAGATCCTCTCTGCTGGGAGGTGCCCACCGTGACTCGGATGTCACATTCAATGAAGGTGGCTCTGTCCTCTTGGCAGTTGGCAGAAGAATGTGTCAGACCACAGAGAACGGCCGAAGAGGCTGCAAGACAGCAGAGGAAAAAAAATAACCCAAAGCAGCCTAAACACCACTGACACTGAGCATATTTTAACTACTGAGAGATGTCATTGCAGAAGGTGTCCCTGCCCATAGAACTAAATGAACTTTAGGTGCTTTCCAACCATTTAGGTCCATTCCATGATCCTTTAACTCCTGATGTGCACCCAGCCTCTCTTTAGGTGCATCCTTTTTGAGGATAATTGGGTCTCCATGCAGCTCCTTCAGCCCCAGCTGCTTCGTGTGAGCAAAAGGTAACCTCCTTTGTGCCCTGAGCATCAGGATGGTCTTTGGGATTGAACTGTTCCATCCAGAAGGAGATGACATAAGGGATTGTCCATACAAGCATGGACATTTCTTCTGGGAGAGACAGAACGTGGTTTACAGTTCAGGAATAAGGCACAAACCTTTTACCAAGGAGATCTGACGACATCTATTATAAGTTTGAAATCCAGAAACAGTTTTTGAGGAAACACTGACACAGCTTGGAGGGCTCCTGAGGAACTGGTGAGAACTGGGATCTCCCACCTTGCTTTGCAGCTGGGTATGACTTGAGATGTGGTCCAAGTTTGACTCCATGGATGAGGTAAAAATTGTAATGGGAGCAGCTGTTTTGAGGTGTATTTAAAGAACAAGTGATGTGAACATCTGGAAGAACTTTTTTCATGGAAAAGGTTGTTCAGCACTGGAATGCAATGCCTGGGGAGGTGGTGGAGTCACCAGCCCTGGAGGTGTTCAGGGAAGGCCTGGACATAGCACTGAGTGCTCTGGGCTGGGTGACAAGGTGGGGACTTGTCGCAGGTTGGACTCGATGATCTTGGAGGTTTTTTCCAACCTAAGTGATTCAGTGTGACTCTGTAAGCAGAAATCAGTTTTTCTTATTCTAAATCCAGACAAAAAATGCTAAAAAAAAAATAGTATTATGAACTGTCACTGAAGTTCAGTTGAAATCTTTGGGTTTAATAATTTTAAAAAGGAGTCCTTTAAGCATTGAACCATGACAGGCATTAAAACTGTTCTCTCAAAGCCCTGACTTTTGGAGAATATTCATTAATCCTGAGCTAACCAAACAGTTGTAATGAACTCCTGAAAAGGTCTGTGGACAGTATAACAGACTGCACTGTAGCGTCCAAGAGTATTCCTCAAGCATCAGAAATCCAATCAATGGGAATTTATCAAGAAAGGGGTTTTTCCTATTTGCTTTTGTAAGTTCCAGTTTGTTCAAAAGGTACCTTGTTTGCTGGGGAAGTGTCATTGTCAATGAATGTCTAGTGTCCTAAGCAATTCTTAAAAATGGGAGTTGAAATTGTAAAAATATGAAAGTGTTCTATTTCCTATATTAAAATATTTAGCACATTTTGCTAAAAATTACTATTTCATGTGGGGTATTTCTGAAGAGTTTATAACTGTTTCATGTTTCAGGTGTTTTTGAAATATTAAAACCTATCAGTTCATCTGCTCTGCACTTCAGAGAGAGAGTTTACAATTCTTCTCTATTTTTCTTCACTGGATTTAGAATGAGAAAATAATATTACCCACATGCTCACAAATTTTGCAATATTCTTAATCCCTTTCTTTCCCCAAATCCAGTGGCAATTTTCTTGTTTGGCATCCAGACAGAGCCAAACACAATCCCTGCCTTGAAGACCTACATCTAAGACAAGTAATAGGCAGAGAAGCCTAAAAGAATAATGGCTAGATTTTGCTTTTATTGTCCAAAAATTCTGTCTACAGCTACCTCAGGTATTCTATGGCTCCCACAAAAGCCTTAAGTCTTTCCTGACATTCCAAGGGCATCTTAAGCAGCACTAAATATCTGTGTTTTGACAAATAAATAGCATCCAAGAGGACTAAATGCTGCAAAGATCTTGCATTTGCAACAGCCTGCAGCAGAACCAATTCATTACAGGAAGGTTTTGGTTTTCTTTTCTGGTCTTGAAGAGAACACTGCAGAGGTTTCCTATGTGGAAAACCACTTGAGCTCCATTTTGGGACAAATGTTGGAAATCACTTACAGAATCTCAGAACTGTTTTCCTCAACATTTTGCTGCTGTCAAAGAACTTGCCTGGCTCATGTAGGTCACCAGAAGGTGTTTCCTGCACAGCCCTGCGAGCTCAGCACAAGAACAGTCTGGCACTTTTTAAATAACCCCGAAATGTGGAAATTGGGCATTTCTGCTGTGCTCCAGTGCCCTCATCCCAATGTTATCATGCCTGTAGGAACATGAGGCCTTGCATCCTACCAACAGCTGAAATAATTTTTAACTCAAACCAGGCAAACAAAGGTATTAATTTATAAACCCTAAGTTTTAGAAAATGGCTACAAAGGAGTGCAAAGAGATCAGTGGAAGCAAAATCCAAGCAAACCCTACTTAATCTGTACACCCCAGAATCAAACTTAGAATTGCTTCCTCTCTCTCAGTTGGAAGGAGGGAAGAATCTCGCCTCCACACCCCACAACTCCTGTCCATCAGATGGAGATATCACTCTTTGAAGTGATATTCTTTTCCCATTCCTTCCTTGGGGCTCTCCAAGGTCCTCCTATTTCCCTCCTCCCAGAGGCTTTAATATTTTTATTCATTTAGGAGGAAGTCTTGGCCTTTCCCTTCCCATTCCTCTGACCACGAAACACAAATAGCCCTTGGCATTATTGGTGCCATTATCTCCTACCGTAACAGCAGCAAAAAATATCAACTAAAGATTTCAACACACTTTTGGCATGTCTTAAAAGGATGTTCTGCCTGTTTTGGGACACAGTTCTTCTCCCTGCTTAATTGGTTAGTGTTCAAACCCCAGAATGAAGCTGCTCTAGGCTTTATACTCCCTATAAAGGTCAAACCTGCAATCCCATCGCTGGGATGAATGCCCTCAGCTCATTACAGCTTCTCTTTGGAGATCAGACACTACGGCAGCCAAATCTCTGCATGGTGGTAATGGCTTAGGGACTGACTACCCCCAGCCCTGGCTTTGAGGGATACTCTGGCTTAATCCAGGATCCTGGGATGCTCAGCACAAGGGCTTTGTTCTGGGTCACTGTTTAATAACAACTGCCGGACATGTGATGAGGCTCAAACCTACTGGAGGCTCCAAGGGCAGCTGGGGATTGAGTGAAGAACTGCCCAAGGAGTCCCAGTGCCAAAACTCACATCCCTGGTTATCCACCCCTCCCAAAAGGGACTGTGGAGCATCAACATGTGCTTAGCAGGGAAGACAAAGAATTAAAAAAAAAAAAAAGTTAATAAAATAGGGAGAGGAAAAAGAGACCTGTTAAGGTCATTGAGTCCAACCTCCGCCTATGAAGAATTGCTCCCTGTGAGACATTCATTTCACACAGCCAGGTTTCAGAAGTCCCAAGAGGTGACTTTCAAGCATCTATTCCACTGCCTGATGGATCTCACTGTCAGAACATTCCCGCCGTGTAATCAATATGCTTTATTTCCCCCTCTTAATTTCATTTCTGGATTTGAAAGATAGAAGGGACCATTTGGATCCTTTGGTTTGGTCTCCACAATAAACATCAGAAGCCCTGGCTTCTACTGAGGTCTCAACTGCCACAACACCATAACAAGCCCTCTTCATATCTTCTGCATTTGCTCATACAAATCCCCAAATTTCCCTGGCTCTAGTCCCCATTGTCCTGGCTCAGTCCATCTCCTTGTTACGAACAAAACTCATTCCTCTCTCTCCTCTTGCCCCATTCAAAGAGCTCCACCAAACCAAATCTCTCATGCTCTTAAACCAGTCTCATTTCTAGCCTCTAATCTAAATCCTCCTCCATAAACATCCACTTTTACCAGTGGAGTCTGGTTAATGGCAGGTCCAAGACTTGCTAACAAAGATCCCAAGAACAACCCTAAAGTCAGACCTGTTATTGCAAGCATGCTGATGCAACCAGGTAAATCAGGCTCAGCTTTTACCCTGATGGATCTTTTTATCAGTTCACCTCCTTTTAAAGGTGCCTTCCTTACCTTCACCTTAATGTAGAACATAAAATCTCAGAGACTGGCTTACCAGCAAAATTAGATATAGTGTTTACCCTAATATCACCTGAGAGGAATAATCGCTTATTTTCCTAACCTGCCTCAAGCTTCCTGCCAGTTTTCCCATCTTTCACAGGAGCATAACTCAGTCCCACAAACACTGACCATGTCTTCTGTAAATTTAACATGAGCTGAACAAAATCCACAGCTGCATTTTCACTCGTGCAGTGACACGAGCAACAGAGCAAGAATGAGAGAAGGGGAGAGCTTTCAGAATCATAGAATAATTTTCATTGGAAAAGCCTTCTAAGACTGAGCCCAAACATTCCCCCAGCATGGCCAAACCCACCACTAAATCATGTCCCCAAGTGCCACATTTACATGGCTTTTGAACCCTTCCAGGCATGGTGATCAAGCCAATTATATCTTTACCTTTAAAGGCTCGTGGGTTAGTTTGGGCATTTTTCTTTTGGTTTTGTTTTTCCTTGAAGGCAGTGGGGTTTTGTTAATTTTATTTTATTTCATTAATTTTTTTTTTTAAGCTTTAAGGCTGAAAATCAGATTTTAGTTCTGTTCTGAATTTATTTTTCTGCACCTTGCAAAAGACAACGGTTTCCATAAAAGAGTCTAGTCCAGCATTCCCATTCCTTGTGCTCTGGATTGAGCACGTCTCAGTAACACGCCCAGCTCTTGCCAGGGATCAAACCAAAACCTCGCTGCGACCCCGCTCAACACCCGCTCGTAAGGAAAGCCCCGTGGGGAAAGTTTATGGATGGATCCTGCTGAGCCTGGCAGTTCCTCATCTCTTAGAAAACTTCCTGCTCAGAGGGAAATAAGTCACATTTCCTACCTGCAGAGCCTTGCTCTGTGGATTGGATCACATGAGAGAGCTACATGGACTGGATGGGGATTCCCACGTGGACATCTCTAATCTCGAGCAAGCCAGACACAACATGACCCAGCACTGAGACGCCGGGGCAGCCACTGCCACCTGACATCCCACAGTGCCAGAGGAGAGGGGGTTCTGCTTCATAGCCCTCAGTAACAGAAGAAATGCAGCTTAAACTCTTCACATCAGCCAGTTCAGCAAGCGGAGCTGGGAAAGGTCAGACAAACATCCAACTTGGATGCAACACTGAGGGGCCCCGGGGCACCACAGACCTCCCCTTCCCGTTCCTTCACAGTCCCGCATCCCTGGAGTCTCTTTGCCGCCTATCCCGTGTGGATGAGGCAGTGCAAGAAAGGTCTGAGCACTGGATGTGCCAGCGCCAAGTGGCAAAATTCCCCAGGCAAACAGCATGATGTAAACCATGAGGTGAGACTGGAGTAACTGTACTAAAACCATCCATTCATGCCCTAAACGTGGTGAGGGGCACGGTTAAATCCACAAATATTTTTTTAAAAGTCCTTTAATATTAAGCATTAAGTGGAAGAGTATCTGGAAAGCATCTTGCTCTGCATACAGATTCACCCATACCAGATGGAGACGTGCACAGGGTGAATGCAACTGTCTCAGGGAGCACAAATAGCCTGACAAACCCAGATTTGAGCAGCCTGCAAAAGGGTTTTTATCTTTTTAAGGCAAGGGGAAAAAAAAAAAAAAATTCTGCTTGTAAATATTTAATTGACAAATATTTTACAACTCGACTGGTGAAACTGGCAAGGGTGCAAAACCCAGGGCAAGAGAGAAAGGGTGAGGCGAGGCTTCCTTTGCATTTCCTCTCCAGCACACAACCAGCGACCAGCATTCACTTGCTGACATCTAGTGACAGGAACAAGCATCGTGGTCCTGCCTGTAAGATTGTTTTCCGCAGGCTCTCTCCGCCACCAACCACTCAGTGAGTTCTGAACACAGTTTGGATCAATGCAATTAAATTTTAGAATGCTGTTCTCCCTGCAATAACCAGGGTGCCCCATTTTGTGCTTTATTTTTTTCCAGCACTCCAGTGCCATGTCTTTTTCTATGTAAAATAACAGGCAGTTTTGTGGACTGTGCCTGGGCCTTGTTTAAAACAAAGAAAACTGAGCTCTTCATACCCTCTTGGTATCTCTTTTTGAGTGCTTGTGGTTGGGTTTTAGAGCCCTTTCTCTTTTTGCCTTCCATTTTTCTTAGAATTCCTCATGGCACTGGGGTTGGAACTAGAGGATCTTTAAGGTTCCTTCAACCAAAGTCTTTCTGGGATTCTATGAAAGGAACCATTCAAAATGACAGGCGTAAATTTAGGATTTGGGAATAAGTGAGGCTGAAGAGAAGACCTGGATGCCTCTTGTCCCAACCCTTGCTCAAAAGAATGTTAAATTTCACACTGGGGTGGTTTCTTGGCAAATCATTTATTCAACTTCTATTTTGGAGGATGGATATTCCACACACCTTTGAACAAACCCCTGTATATTCAGCTTGATGGACACTCTAACTTGCCACCTTTCTTTCACATCCACAAAGGATAAGAGGTTCTGGATCTCTGGTCACCTGGATTCTGGATGTCTGGACAGCCTCAGAACAGCAAATATTTCTGCAGACCTCCAGATGTTGTCCTACTCCAGAGCTATGAAGGAGCTGAAATGTTAAGCTTTCAAGTGTTGGAATTCCTGAATCACAGCACCATTTAGGTTGGAAAAGATCTCCAAGACTGCAGAGTCCAACCTTTGACTGATCCCTATCTTGTCACCCAAACCAGAGCACTGAGGTGCCACATCCAGTCATTCCCTGGACACCTCCAGGGCTGGGGACTCCACCAAGGAGTCAAGCACCAAGGTGAATGCTCCATGTTTAGAATTCGGGGAATGGTACATGGCTCAGGTGAGATTTAAAAGTCTTAAATTCTGCCTTTTGCAGATCTGAGAAGCCTAATCCTGAGCTTTCAGTAGGAAAAGGAGGAAACATATCTTGTCCCAGGACATGCTTGGTTTGAAGACAGCTTCAAAATTCAGGCAGGGTTATTTCTCCCTTTGAGAAACATGGAGATCATCATGTCTCTCTCCAGTTAAGGGAGATGCTCTGGTCATGATGGATGATCCCATCCTCCTCTCAAGGAAGACAGATCCTCATCTCCAGCTTCCCAAAGGTATGAACTGGCCATGGTCCATCATTTGTTCACCCTTCCAGTCATTCAACCTTTTCCTTCCACACCTTTACCCCACTGAGGCCATCCCACCATGCAGCCAAAATACAAAATCAAAGAATTGTTAAAGTTGGAAAAGACATTTAAGATCATCGTGTCCAACCATCATCTCACCAACACCGTGTTCACCACCAAATCATGTCCTCAAGTGCCACATCCGCACAATTTTTTAACTCTCTCAGGGACGATGCCTCCACCACTTCCTTGGGCACTGTCTTCCAATGCTTGAAAACACTTTATGTGAAAAAAGTTTTTCTGATATCTAAACTGAAACTTCCCTGGTGCAACTTGAGACCGTTTCCTCAGAAGAAAAAGCATTTAAGGGAGTTTAATTCATTAAGATGACCATGATGGCTAAGAGGTGCTGGGGTACCCAACCCTGCAGTCCATGTGCATGTTCTATGTCGGGCAGCTTTCCCGAGGAATAACTGCCATGAGGAAACATTGATGTTGTGCAAGTGTGGCCACAGGCACATGCTGGATCTAGTCCAACGCCCATGGCCACTGACACAAAAACTCACCCTGCCACCGTCTGACTTCTGACTGAGTTCAAAAACCAGAAGTCATAGAATCATGGAATCATTATGGCTGGAAAAGACCTCCAAGATCATCAAGTCCAAACTTTGTCAGCGCTATGTTAATTCCTCTCCTCTCTCTGGGGCTGCTCTCTGTTCCCCTGGGATGATATACACAAGGACTCCCCATTTTGGGTCAAGATTTTAGGGGATATTTTTAACACAATGACAGTTTTTGAGTTTTAACTGACCTCGTAGGCGTGGGGCAAGGCAGCTCAGCTCAGTCACCGTCGTGTTGCCCAAGAGTTCACAGTTGGTGCCACAGATTGTGACCAAAGTGTTCCCTGGGGAAAACCCAGTGCCATGCAGGTAAACTGTTCCTCCATTCAAGCCACCTTGGCAAAGGACAGAAAATGGGATTTAAGACAGAGCCCGACAGCCAGCTGTCAACAAAAGCATTTTTTTTAATTCATAATTTTTGCTTTCATGAAAAAAATCCCTGTCACTGCAGTGCCTCACACAAAACCCTGTGGAGGAACTGCTGCAACCCTCACGACTTACCCCAGTTGTGACGTGCAGCTGCCACTGTCAGATGAGAAGTGAACATCAGGTTGGAGGAAGCCCATCCCCTGGGAATATCCAGGCCCAGCACAGGGTACTCGCCCACAGGGAGCAGAGGAGCTGAGCACTGCAACATGGAGCGAGTGATGGTGATGTTGCTGCAAGGAAAATCTCCAATAAACACGTGGATGATGTCCATCTCTGTGACCTGTGATACTGTCAAAGTTAAAAGGAGACCAGTGGAAACAAGTGAAAGGAAAGCTGGGGTAAATTCCTCACTGTAACTTATCGTTCCAAGGTAGTAGGAATGTCCATCAACTTTCAGACTCAGAGCCCTCATGCCGTTCCCCGGAGGCACCGTGCACTGGATGAACACACAGGTGATGTTGAGAACGAGGCACGGGCGATGGTCTATGAGGACTGAAGTCGTCCTCTTTCCCTTCAGAGCCAACCCTGCTAAGCTGAGCAGGCCTCCCCCGTTGGTGCTGAAATTCCGAGGATAAAACTGGTACACCCAAGGCAGGATGGTGAGAACGCTGGACGTCCCTCTGAAACAAGCACGGCCACTTTTCCTGCTGGATATGGAAATGCTGTGCTCCCCTGGGGCCAGGCAGGCTGTCTGGCACTTGATGATGGTCTCGTTCCAGAAAGTCACCTTGCAGGCAGTGCCGTTATCCACGTGTACCACGGGGCTGTCACCCTGCCATGCCAACCTCTGTCCTTTGATTGTCACGTAGGTGAATGTCCCATTGGTCTTCCAGGTCACCAGATGTACCAGGGGGGTCCAGTGCTCATGAAGGTGCAGTGTACAGTCCCCAAGGCACACACTGGGGACCCCGTTGACAACCACTGTGACATTGAGAGCCCGAGATGCCTCAGCCAGCCACTGAGGGTGCAAAGGGTAGGCCCCTGGAAGGACAACACAAGTGATGGAGTCATTATCAGACTTCTGGATCTCACAGGAGTAATTACTCTCCAGGCTGACCTGTACCAGATTCCTCCTGGATTTCAAAGCAATACCAGATATAGTGAGCAACATTCCACCACAGATTGATCCTTGTGATGGGAATATGGAGGTTATCTGTGGAGTTATTGTGAGGGCCTGCTGCCTTGCTGTCACCTGAGCATATCCCAGCTGCCTCTGGAGCACCTGGATGGGGAAAGTCCCGGGTTCCAGGCTGTTCAGTGGCAAAGAGCACTGATGAGACATTGCAGACTGGTTGCCTCGTTGAAACTCAAGTTGACATTCACCGTGTCCAAGCTTAGCCACAGATCCAGTGATGTTTATTCCCTGAATGCTCAAGAGCACGCTGCCATCTGTGATTTCTGTTTCAACAGCAGTAACGAGGGGAGTCAAAGCTCTGTGGTAGCTAAAGCTGGTGGTCCTATTTGCAAAGACAGCATGTTGAAGTGACCCACTGCTGATGGTTACATTTACTGGGACAGAGATGTCACGTGAATCTTCATTAGACAAATTAGCAGCTGGCGGGGTCAGGCACCAAATTGTCTCTTCTTCCAGGTGAGTAACTGTACAGGTTTGATTGTCCATTGACACAGAAACCAGGGCAGGATTTTGGCTAAAGCCCACCCCGGAGATTGTGAGCAGTGTTCCACCTAGGAGCGAAACAAAATAAGGCTTGAAGGGTATTATATGCAGGAAAGGAATTCACAACTATCTCTGAACCATCTCAAACCATGATCTTTATGGTCTCTTCCAACCCAAACCATTTATGATTAAGCTGATAAGCATGACAGGCTGAAGGGAAGAAGAAATAAAATCCTTTTTTTTGGACAAGACAGCTGGAGATAATAGCAGCCATATATCAGGACAATCCCACGTGGACAAGAGGCTAAGGTAACAAGTACCAGGGACCTTTGTGGCAGTAAATAACTGTAGAAAGCCACCACAGAACGGAGAAAGCTGCTGTGAAAGGGCCCCTGAGAACAAAAAGAGGCTGAACTCTTCATGGAATGGGACTGTCTCTACAGCGGGGTGGGGACATGGTTTGGTCCTGCTGCCTAGAGAGAAGCAGAATTTGGTAGTGACAGTTTTCAAACTCAGAGGCAGGGTGTCAGATTTCATGAAATCACAGAATGGTTTGGTTTGGAAGGGACCTCTAACACCATCTCCTTCCAACGCCCTGCCACTGGCAGGGACACCTTCCACTATCCCAGGTTGCTCCAAGCCCTGTCCAACCTGGCCTTGGGCACTTCCAGAGATGGGATAGCCACTGCTTCTCTGGCCATCCTGTGCCAGGGCCTCACCACCTTCACAGGGAAGAGCCCACCCAAAGCCTCTGTCCACCTCCATTTCATTTGTAGCACTGGTACTCCCAGTGTCCTGCCTTGCTTCAACCTCTTGGTCCATTAAGCTCACTCCCTTCCTTTTCCCATGATCTGGCTGAAAAATAAGTTGGTTTACAATGAGGTTCTTTTTAAGTTACCCCAATTCCTTAACCCAGATGCACACACAAGTGTTAGAGACAACAAAAGACTGCAGGTGAGGGGGGAGGGACTGGTGCTTTTTGCAGCAAAGAGATTTTAATTCAGCTTAAGCCATTCATAAAACCACAACCAAAGAGCTAATCAGTTCTTATTTAATTTTCAATTTACCCTGAAATAGAAAAAGAAGGGTAAAACTTTTATTATTTTTTGTAGTATGGCTTAATCTTCAAAACTGATAGGATTTGCTCTCCAAGCTCCATCCACTCCTTCATCTTTCAAGGCTTGAGCACTTCACAAACTATTGAACTAATCACGTACCACAAAGCCGCTGAATTTCTGTGTCTTTAAATGTGTTGTGAGCCTGGGAGAGCAATCTGTGGAGGACCTGAGGTTGTAGCACAAGAATTTCTCTGTCTTCTATAAAGGCATTTCTAAGGGCTCATGTAAAATTCACTACAGGGATTCAACTCTCTCCTACCAGCAGCCAAATGACAAAATAAATCAACCACCCCAAATCTGCTTTTTAAGATTTAAAATAAAACTTTTCCTTTTAATTCAGCAATGTTCTGCTCAGAAACACACTTAAATTATTTCCAATGTCTAAAAGCTTAGAACGGGATTAATAAATATTTCCCTTTTGATTAAAATTAACATTGAAAAAGGGCTTTTTTATTTTGTCTTTTCAACGTAACAAAAACGAACATCCCTTTTGGGATCACTTTAAATTATTGTTTGCTTCAAACCACAATTGTACTCTGCTTTCCACCTAACTTTCACATGGAAAACCTTGAAAGATGGGGGCAAAATGACTGAAAGAAACAGCGCAGATGAGCCAGGTGTGGGCGTGCTTTGTTTTCCCAGCGGGAACATGCAAGGATACATGAGCAAACACTTGGGGAAATCAAATTCAAAGCACAGGGAGCCCTGAGCCAGCCAACCAGATGGAGGGATGCTCACTACAATCCCACATTTCCACACCGCTGCTGTCCGCCAGTTGATGTCTGCATAATAAAGGGTCACAGATTCAAAACACCCTCATTTAAACTGATGTGAAATGGGATGCACTTTCCATTCCTGCAGGAAAACTGTGCCCTTGATCCCTTTAACCTCCATAAGTGGCTGCAGATGTACCAGTGCTGTTTACCCAGAATGGAGCCGCAACACGGCTCGATGCTGAAGATCTCGGAGAGGTACTGGATTAACGGCTCAACCCTGCAAAACACAAGCAACACAGAAAGGATTTAGGGCAGTTAGGGGTATTCTATTATTTTTCCTTCCTGCTGCACTGCTTTTCAGTCTTACAACTCCTGGAAAGCCAAGCACCCACCTGGCACATCCCCTTTGTTTCACATTACAGTGACAAGACCACCCAACACCCCTAATTTTTCCATGTGGTTTAGAATCACAGAATGGTTTGGGTTGGAAGAGACCTTAAAGATCATCTCATTCTAACCCCTCTGCCATGGGCAGGGACACATTCGAGCTACATCTGTCACAAACACTCTCTTATCAATTGGCAACTGGCGGGCCAAATTTAGTCCAACTGAATTGCCCATCCAAGGAAGCAAGAATAAGATTTTTTTGCCAAACAGGTCCCACTGTAGCTATGCCCAACAGAAGTGCATTGAAGAGGCATAACAGCTGCCTCCTCGCCTCACACCCTCCCACCAGAGAGTGGAGTAAATTGAACTAGAGGAAACCCAGATGTGAGCTCCTGAAGCCCACCCAGATAAAGCTCTGTTTCTGTCCCATCTACATCTATTTTTCTTCATCACCCTCCTTTCAAAAACATCCCCTTCCCTAAAAACACATGTTAGAGAAGGGACCTTCCCAATCCTGCAATCCAGCCCCCCAGAGATCAGAGCCCTCTCCTGGGATGACCCATCTCCTTCCAATCTATCCCTGGAGATGAAGAGATGGTGTGCGAACAGACTCCAGTACCAGGTGGGATGAATCCCTGTGTGCCATCCCACCAGCCACAATTTTTCTCCTTCTGAAGCTCATT
Source organism: Cnemophilus loriae (assembly GCA_013397755.1). Taxonomy (NCBI): domain Eukaryota; kingdom Metazoa; phylum Chordata; class Aves; order Passeriformes; family Corvidae; genus Cnemophilus; species Cnemophilus loriae. The sequence continues at coordinate 10,166 of VZTF01006149.1, read as the reverse complement.
AACATTACAAGCAGCTTAAGCTGGTTTGATAGCAATAAAAACACCTCATTTCTCCCCACTATCGTAATTTCAGGATCACTCCTGGCAGCTTCCATGGCTGAGGAACAAAACTGTGTTGCTTATGAATGTATTCCTGTATCCCAATTTCAGGTCAGCTTTCCCCCACATTTTAATTCATTTATATTACATTTATATAGGCATGAACTTGAAGTGTCACCCTAGGAGATGGAAATAGCAGCATTTAAAAATTCTCCAAACAAAGCACTTTTGTATTGTTCAAACTAGCTTTTGTTTTTCTGATGAAAAGTGTTTCTTTTCTTCTGCTGTTTTCCTACAGCAGGATTTATCTGCATTTGACCTGAATCTGTGAATACCTTTGATTGCCTGAATATGCATTTTTCATCAAATCAACTGTTTTTTCCTAAAATGTTTCTCTCCTGCCTCCTACTGATCCAAGGGGAGTTAATTGACTAGCATTAGCAGTTTGCTGACTTGGGCTCCACAGATCAATAAATGCCTTGATAATTATTCATAATTTCATACCACACTGCAAAACTCACCGTTAGGTACGGAATTTGTGAAAAACTCAAACCTTCCTTTTCAGATTAACCCTAAAACACCAAATAGGATGGAGAATGAAGCTTCTAAGGAAAATACACACCTGTTTGAAGTGACAGCAATGCCATTGATGAGGACAGAAATATTGTACAACCCTGCAGGCAGGGCTGGAAGTGTCACATTAACCCCACGGTCTGTCTGTGCCTGGATCTGTGGCCACGACTCCCCAATTTGGACCTTGACATCCGAGCCCTGATAGCTGGCAAACTGGGACATTCCAATGTGAAGCTCCTCACCTCCTACAGAGAAAGGAAGGGAACTTCTTCAGTGTTCCTGGCAATGGTTGTTTTAGCACATGTGACCATTGCCTGAGGAAGAGCAGAATCCCGTCATGCCAGAATAGGTCCAGCCATGTCCCTCAGCCCAAACCCAAAATGTTGAAGACTGCAGTGGTTCTGTATCCTACGCAATCGCTCCTGCATAAGGTCACCAGCTATCAGGATTGTCTTGAGACATCAACACAGTGAACTTGGTTATGAGCACCAATAGCCACTCTCATCCACACTTATCCTAAGATTCATGTCCCCCTTACTATTAAATGTCTGTCCCATAAATATCTGAACCTGATAAAACCCAAATCCAGTTTTTTTAAAGCCCTGGAGCTGAGAGGTTCTGAGATTTTTTTCTAAATCTCTGATAAATTATCTAGAGCCTGTTTTTCAGCATTATAGAGCCATGTAATATTAACAGGAGCCTTCTGCAGTAAAACGAAAATTTCCTTAGGGACATAAAATCTGATGTGCTTGTCATGGTTTAACCCCAGACATCTCAGCCCCACACAACTGCTCACTCCCTCCCCTGCAGTGGGATGGGAGAGAGAACTGGAAGAATAAAAGGGAGAAAAGTTGTGGGTGAAGATAAAAAGAGTTTAATGGGTAAAGCAAAAGTTATGTGTGCAAAGCAAAACAAGGACTTCATTCTCTGCTTCCCATGGGCAGGCAGGTGTTCAGGCATCCCAGCAGGGCTCCATCACACGGAGTGGTGACTTGGGAAGACAAAATGCCATCATTCTGAATGATTCCCTCTGCCTCCTTCCTCTCTCAGCTTTATCTACTGCTCTGGGATATCCCTTGGGTCACCTGGGGTCAGCTGTCCTGGCTGTGTCCCCTCCCAAATCCTTGTGCACCCCCAGCCCATTCCCTGGCAGAGTGAGGATCAAAAACGTTCCCGACTCTGTGTAAGCCCTGCTCAGCAGTAAAAAAACATCCCAGTGTTATCCACACCATTTTCAGCACAAACCCAAAACAGCCCCACACAAGTCACTATGAAGGAAATTAACCCCATTCCAGGCAAAACCAGCCCAGCTCCAGCATTTTCATTTTCAGTGTTCATGATTCTCTCGCATTTAAGCTGTTGTGTTCAGATGATAGAGGATACCTTCCTTTATTTGTGCACAGTGCAGTAACAGGAAAGGACAAAGCCAAGAGACAAGGGATTTTCATAACCTAAATTCCTCCTGAAATAGCTTTAAAAAATTAGGGTGGTATCCATCAGTCCAAATAAAGGCATTTTCACTGATAGCTCTATCCACGGTCAGTGAAGAGAAAAGAGACTTTACGCCATGATTCATCCTATTGTGAGACAGACAAAACAGCTGTGGCAAATCCCACCACAGAATCATCTATTTCCTTCAGTGACCATGCAAAACATCTAAACAACGAGCACAGGGATGTGTTTAGGAGGTGAATCTTATGCTCCTGTCTCCCCTGAAAGGATGAAGGAGGGAGGAGGAAGCTCCCAAGAAGCAGGAGAGCCTGTACAAAGCTCCCCTCAGCCACCTGCTCCTCAAAGCAAGTCTTGGAGCCGGTACTTTTCAATTCTGCATTCACAAAGACTCAAATAAAGTTTGAAAGCCTGAGAAGTTGAATATGTTAATAACGTGAACTCTTTGGACTCTTGGTCAATTGTCAGCTTAATCCCAGATGCCTGGAAGGCATCAGTGTAATTTATTTATTCTTTTTATTATAGAGAAGGAAAATTATATTAAAAGACGAAGCCGTGGAGGTTCTGAATAGGAGATTGAACTCAGCCCCACCACAGCTCATGAGACACTGTAACATTAAGGAATTCCTTGCACCTGGGCTGCCCGCGGCTACAAAAACCTCCCCTTGGTGCTGTGGTATCTGAATAATATTCAGATGATAAAGGACGTTTTCTCTTATTTATGCATTCTGGAGTAATAGAAAATGACAAGGGCATTTGGGGAAAGGAATAGAAATGCTGGGAGTGCACAGAGAATTTTGGCACTGGCAGTCACCTAATCCTGTATATCCCTACCAAGTCCAGCCAAATTTGGGAGCTGGGGGGAGCTTTAAGTTGTTCACTGGAAAGGTTGCAAAAATAGAGAAAAAAGTCAGATTATTACATTCTTAGAGGAATGGGAGTGGGATAGGTAAGAAAACAGGAATATTTCTGTCTTCCTCCCCTCTTCCTTCCTTGCTGTCTCGGACACCAAGAAACCAGTGTTAGTTTGCCAGGTAGGAATGTACTAAACCTTCCTAAAAGTCTTGTTTATAAGTGGACGTCATTCACCATTAACGCTTTCTAGTCCCTACACCCAATCAAAATCCTGGGGGGAAAAAATGAGGGAAACATGAAAAAAATCCCAAACAAACAACCCTAAATAGAAAGTTTTAAAAGACAGGAATGCCAAACACTCCTATGAAATCTAATTAGGATTTTGTCCCCATGAATTCTGTGAGGTCTACGCTCATATTCTAAAGTAACACATCACAAGGTCACAATGGAAGGAACAGTTTGGCTTGGAAATGGGAACTAGTAAGAGGAATGTTGTCTATCCCCTGCTTTCAGCAACCCAAAATGCACATGATGCTCTTTATGGTCAACCCCTGGGGATTCTGGAGAAGGACACTCTCCAGAGCTCACTTCTCCTGTCATGGATGAACCTGTTACTAAGAAATACAGAATCAGGGAATATCCTGAGTTGGAAGAGACCCACAAGGATCATCAAAGTTCAGCTCCTGGCCCTGCACAGGACAGTCCCTAGAGTCCCATCACGTGCCTGAGAGTGTTGTACAAACACTTCTTGAGCTCTGGCAGCCTCGGTGCCGTGATCATTCCCTGGGGAGTCTGTTCAGAGCTCAGCCACCCTCTGGGGAAAGAACCTTTTCCTGATATCTAACTTAAACCTTGTATCCTGTCACTGAATGAATGGGTGGGATAATTTCAGAGCAGAGTTAGAGAAACCTGACACAAAAGCAGGACTATACAAAACCTGACATCCTGTGGACATCATCCATACCAGCCTAGGGCAAGCAACTCATTACCTCATGCATGCTAGAGAAAAAACAATAAAAAACCAACCAGGACTGACCAGGACTGGCAGAAAACACAGGAACTAAAATTTAAACAAGAACAAACAACAAGCGTCAGACCAAACTTTATAGACCTAAATTCCCTCTGCCCCACCACCATCAGGACTAGGAACCCTTCTCCAGAAGATGCCCAATACACGTCTGCAGCCTTTTCACCTGCTATGCCACTTCTGTTCCTGCTCAGGGATACAACCTCGGGGTTTAAGGAAGGATCATATTGGAACAAGTTGGTTACTGTTGTTGATTGGTACCCAGAAATCAGTGTCACGTGGACAGCAGCATCTTCTGCCCCCTAGGAAGAGAGAGAAAGAAAATGTCAAGGTTAAGAACGAACCAATAAAAACAAAGTTATTTCCTATATTCCTACATCTCCCATACTTAAGTCAGGCACATGGCACTGATGAAACTTTCTCATACACCAGACTCTGCTTAAATGTCTACATTTATGTTGACTTTAAAGAGCATCTAAGGAGATTTAGAAACCTTAAAACAATCCCAGACTATGCAGATTTGGATTTGCTGTATCCATACAAGTACATTTAACTAGTCAATAAAATCCCAGACTATGCAGTTTTAAAATTTGCAATATCCTTACTAAATAAGGGAGCTTTTTTCACTGGTTTTCATAAATCACCTATTAATCTATTTTTAATTAAGCTGGTCTAATCCATACAGTACACAGTAAATTGTCCCACAGCCAAGACTTGGCTGATGAGCTACTCTTTGCCCTTCCCCTAGTGTAGCTCAGGCCAGGAAAACATAGAAAGGCACTTTGGCTTCTGACTGCTCCCCCAAAAATGAGGTTTCTTACCCGAGAAGGAACTTTACATTCAATTCTTGTTGATTTTCTGCCCTCCTCCAAAACTGGGCAAGGCTGGGATCCGAACAACACCACATCTACCCCTTCCAGATTGGTCCCCCTTAGAGTCACTCTAAGTCCTCCTAAAAAAAACAATTATTCCATGATATTGAATATGTAGGATATTTTAATAGGCAAAGAATGTTTATAGATGACTACAAAAGGCAGTAGAGTGTCTCAGCTGATCTGATTATGATCTGTTCCACCTTGCTGTGCCTGGCTCCCTCTCTTGCCCAGAGATCCTTCTTGCCTGTTATTTGAATTCTCCTCCACCACACAGGACAACTGGGTTTGTTTCTCGGTTTATTTTTTAATGACATACTTATTTAAACCAGCAAGCCCTGGCCTGTGATCTCCCGCTTAGACAGATCCCCGGCCCGAGAACGAAAGAAGGAAGGAAGGAAGAAGCACTAAGAATGGAAAATGAGCTTAACGCAGCAGGTGCTCTCAGAGTTCAAACAGCTGCCAAGCTCCCTGCTGTCAGAAAAGCCTGTAGCATGTGTCTAGGAAACTTGGGATAGAAAGGGCACTTGGCAGGGCTCGAGACTTGGAGTTGAGAGGGAAGGCACGGAGGGATTCGTTCCGTGGAGCGCTGATCAAGCTCAGCTCTGCTTCGTGCCAGACTGAGCCTCTTCAATCCCATGCGGGATCGTGCCCGACACAAGTCAGACTTGTGCTTGATCTTTCCTCAGCATCCAGTTCCAAAGAGTCAAGGTGCCCCTTTGCTTTTCCAAGCGATTAGGAGACTCAGGGATATTTCAAAGAGAAACAGGAAAGAGAACAGGAGTGGGCATTAATGGCAATTCTAAGCTGGAGTTTGTGCTTTGATGCGATTCAGAGAAACTTCAAAAAAAAAAGGAAATGTTACTTGAAACTTAGAGCTTCTTCTCTAGTTCTCAGCACTGTAGAGTTTTAGGATTATGGCTGAACAGACTGCTCAGACAGGCACTAATTAATGCAGTGTTTATTTGTATTTAGTAGCATGGCTATATTGTAAACCTACTGAGCTTTTATCCCTCTTTTCACATGTGGTGTAAGCAATCTTCTATGTTAAAGTAATTATAGATTAATGGCAAATTCCCTTGTCCGCTTTCCTAAAATTACCTATTCCTGCCAATTCTTTAAACCACCAGAGAATTATAGAAGTTTAATCTTGATTTCCTCTGGCTGGCAGCAAATCCAGGCCAACAAGAGCCATCAGATACATTAAGAGCAAGCTCCCGCTATTCAGTGGAGCACGGGACTATCTTTAGAAAGGCATTCCATGCTTCTAGAGTTAGGTCATGGGGAATCTCCCAGCATGGCACCACTGAGGCCAGGGATATTTTGACAAGAGGGAGCTGAAGCAGCAAAGTACAAGGTGCTTCTTGCCTTCCTGTCCTCTAACATTAAATGTGCAGAGCCAGAAAGAGCAAGAAGTGAAAACGGAAGCCACTTGCTAATGAGAGAGTTGTCAGATAAGGAGCTTCAGATTTAGAGTTCAGAATCCACGAGGGTTGTGTAAAGACTGATGTTGTTCAGTTTTGATATCTACATTATATCTATATGCAGTGAAATACTGCCTGTGTGCACTTTACGATGAGATTGAAGAGAGGTATTTGAAATGGGAGAAATTAAAAACACAGATGGAAGCTGTAACTCTTTCCAATTATAAGCGTTCCAGGCACATGTAATGTAAGATAGCATTATACTTGCTTTCTTTTTAATGAGTGACAGATCACTGTAATTGGGAGAAGGAGTGGATTTGCCAGCAAAGGAAAGAAGAATCAAGGCCCAAGCACTAAAATTTGCCATTGCTGGATTGTTTTTAGGGTTTTTTAGAGTCGTTTGGGTTTTCTGTGAATTAAAAGTGATTCTTGACCTTAGTATACTATATGACCCTCTCATTAGGGAAAAAAATGGAAGTAAAAGAATTAGAATAGTTTTCTTCCCATGCACCAAAAAAAATAAGAAAACAACCCAAAAAAATCGACTCCAGAAAAAAAATACAAACAAATCCCCTCACCCTTTCTTAAACAAAAAAAAACCACCAAAACAAAAGAAAACAAACAAAACAAACAAAAAAAAAAACCAAAAACACAAAAGAATGTGGCCATAACTTCTAGCTTAGGAACTCTGAGTTATTCCAAATCCATGCCACGCTCATCCATGGAGAGGTTTACAGGCCATGATTGCTTTTCTCTGGCTGCTCCAAGGTGGCCAAGCATGGCACAGTCAGATCTCGTGTCTGAGCTGCAACGAGGCCAGCACTGCTCTCAGTGGTGTTTGTTACCATGATCTCAAAAATGAAAAGACGAGATTTCCAGAAAAGTAGCTGGGTAACTTTGCTGTCAGAGCAGACCTGGTTCTTGCTGTTTCTGGTGCATTCCTTGCTGCTCGAAAACAAAGGACAATCTGAGACCATCCCTCACTGCACAGCCCCAGTGTGTCAAGAGTGTTTGCCACGTTTCTCATTGGGTTGAGGAGACTCCTTCCCCTCAAAAAAAAACCCCAAAAAACACAACAACAACCCAACAAAAAAGCCACAACAACAACAAAAAAACAAAACAAAACAAAACCAAAAAAAAACAAACAAAAAAGAAAATACCAAAGAAAATTCTTTTCAGGTCTTGTCTTCATGTATGGAATTGATCACTCTTTATTTCCTCTTCTATTTCAAGGAGAGGAGGTATAATGGGAATGGAAGGAGATTCAGTTTAGCTTGAGCTTCTCCAGGTTTCTCAGCTTTGTACCTAAACAAATTTTATTTTTTGTACCTAAAACTCATTTTATCCCTCAGAACATGAATTCGCTTCATTGGGATTGTGATTAACCAAATTCAGACATTTCACAGTTATAGAATCATGGATCATGAAGGCTGGATAAGCCCTGTAAGATCATTGAGTTCAGGCATTAACCCAGCACTGCCAGGCCCACCACTCACCCATGTCCCCAAGTGCCACATCACATCTTTCAAATCCCTCTAGGGATGGTGACTCCACCAATGCCCTGGGCAACCTGTTCCAGTGATTGGCAACCATTCCAGTGAAGGAATTTTCCCTAATACCCACTCTAATTACGCCAGATTAATTCAAATACTACAAAGCTACGTGTCAAATGGATATGGGAGGATGAGTATGAAACACTAATGGTTTGCTGAAATGAATATATGTGCACTTGAAATTACAATTCCCAAACAAAAGTACTTGGGAAACTGGTTGCCTGCACAAAGAGCCAAAGAGAGTCTGTCAGTCTTTGAGTGATTTTTGACTGTGTTTTGGGGCACACACAGTGTGTCCAGCCATAAAATTTCTTCTTCATCAGGTGAAAATCCTGGTTGTGAAAGCACAGAAGAACCAAAACGTGCCATGACAAGGAAGAAGCAGGAAGCAGCTCCCTTGGAGGGTTCACACCTACCAATCTCTGAAGTCGAAGGAGGTTCAACAGCTCCCAGCATTGGCTCCACTGCCAGGAAGATCCCTTGTCCCGTGGTGCTGTTGAGAGCAAGGCCACGAGGTGCCACCAGCAGCATCACCGGGTAGGTCCCGACCGGCAGCCTCGGCACTTGGCAAACCACTTCGGTTTGATTCAGAGCTGTGACATGGCAGCTCCTGTTGTTCACCTCCACCTTCAGGGCCAGCTTCTCCTCGCCAAAGCCTGCTCCCCTGATAACCACTGTGGCCTGGGAGCCTTCACCTGAAGGAATATCATCATCAAGGTGACTCATGAATTTTGGCGTAGCAGTGCCCAGAATTTAATTTCCGCCAGCAGTTAAAAGTTTTTACCAGCTTCAACGGGACATCCTAAAAACTACACCACTGGTGATCTCTCGTTGTCCCACATAACAGCAGTTCCTGCATGTCCCTGTCCAGCTGTTACCTTTTTCCTTAAATTTTTATTAAAAATAACTTGCACCAAGAGTCACCTTTTGCTTTAGCCACCAAACCTGCCGTTGTTTCTCTCTCCTTTATGCCTCTACCACAGAATCACAGAGTAGTTAAGGTTGGAAAAGACCTCTGAGATCACCTCTGTGTTCATCCGTAAACCATGCCACAAATGCCACATCCACAAGCCTTCTGAACCCTTCCAGGGACTGTGACTCCACCACTGCCCTGAGCAGCCTGTTCCAGAGCATGACAACCCATTCAATGAAGAAATTTTTCCTAATATCTATTCTAGACTTCTCCTGATGCACGTTAAGGCCATTTTCTATCATCCTATTTCTTGTCCCCTAGGAGAAGAGACCAAGCCCCACCTGGCTGCACCCTCCTGTCAGGGAGCTGTGGAGGGCAAGGTCACCCTGAGCCTCCTGTTCTCCAGGCTGAGCCTCCCCACAGCTGCTCCTCATCACACTTGTGCTCCAGACCCTTCTCAGCTCCACTGCCCTTCTCAGGACACCCTTGTACACTCAGCACGTCTGGAACTGGAGCTGATCAGAAGTGACCCATAAAAGTGCAGTTTCCATAAAATCAAAAATTTCCCAGAGGATACACATACACACGAAACCACCAGCACCTGGCAGATCTTTTTCACAGAATTTTTGCCATTTTGTTCAGACGCCAGGCCCCGTTACCTGATGAATACTCCACATCTCTGACTACGGGTGTCAATTCCTGGCTGAACTGGAAAGAACACGAGCCAGAACAGTTTGCAAGGACATCATTCACCACCACCACCACCTGGAGACAAGAGGAGAGGGTTACCTTAAAGCTGGTAAGGGAACAGAGGTGTTTGCTAGAGCCACAACTGCCTGGTAGATGCTGGTAGCCACCCTGAGAGCACTCAGGGTGCCAGAACAGGGCACAGACAGAGAGCTGTTCACCCTGCTGCAGTCCCACTGCAAATTTAAATGTAAATTTAAATAGCAAATTGCGAGGGCTCATCCAAGGCACAGCAGAGCACAGCTTTGGATGCTGCATCTCCAGCCTATCTCCCACCATCCTGGGACCCACATCTCCTCAAACTCCTGTTCTTCTAGTCATCCCCCAGTTCTTCCCATTTTGCCTTGGGAATAAATTCATTATGTTTAAAGCACCCTGGAAGACTAATTAAAATTAAACCCACAATGTGTCTTCTCAGCATGCAGCCCTCAATTTTATTTTTTCCCCTTGTTGTTCACGCTGAAGGGAAAAAAATGAGCAGTGACCTTGATTATCTAAAAGAGATATCAAGAAATATCCCTCCTGAGATCTTGATGTTTTAGACAAGTCGACTGGGAAAGGATATGGCACAAAAAGGCCCTCTTTATCCTTCTCCAGGTGTGGAGGTCTGCACTACAGGATCCACAAAGGATGGGAGTTCAGAGGTTGTGTCACCCCTTGGTGACTGCCTCAAAACAAAAATTGTCTTCCATCACCCATGATCACCATTCTGCC
>VZTF01006148.1:0-54529 GCA_013397755.1 Cnemophilus loriae | reverse complement strand
AATATTTTGGCTAATTTTTTTTTTATGTCTGGCGAAGGCTTTTTTTCTTAAGGAACATTCCTGAGCAAGAGCGTCCACGGTAGAGTTATGCTGTCCTAATCAAAAGTGTCATTAATTCTGGTACAGTTTGTGCTGGCAATACATCTACAAAGAAAAGGGTTTGGATTTTTTTTTTTTACTTTTAAATGTAACTGTTATTTAAAATACATAAGAGTTGGAGTTTTTTCCCCCCACAAAATACCTCGCTCTGAAATGTCACTCAGGGTTTAAACATAAAAGCCCACCCTGTAAAATATGTTGCTGATACTCTGCAGTAACTGCAGCTTAGCATCCGGTGATGATAATGTGGATTAAATGACATTCCTTCTGCAGTGATGGAAAAACTCGGAGACTGTCTACGCAGACGGACGCGACAAATGTTAGGATGGCTTAGCTCAAGTCCTAAAGTTAACGTGCATTTTAAAACCTCCCAAGACAGTGAATTCAACCTCCTCCATTGCTGTACGCTGAAGTCCAAAGAGAATTTCAATGTACTTTTCGTCATGTACATCTGTCATTGATGGCTGTCATTGCTTAGCTCCTGGATGTGAGACTCCCTCATGACTGATGAAAGTTGTCCAGTTAGGAGTGGGTCAAAGACACGGTCCTGCTCTAGAAGGAGAGTGACTTAGAGGAGAAGGTTTTTGCAGTCTTAGTCATCTCTACTGCTTGTGATTTCTATATGAAAGAAAGGTGGGAAGTGTTCCGAAGGTAGTCCAGAAGCTGGCAATATGGACAACTTAGAACTGAACACTTGCTGCAGTGCTACCATGGTAGTCATAGAAAGGACTTATGTCCTTTAAAAATTAAAAGGGGCAAACAAAGCAGTTGAAAGGAAAAGAAAATTAACCATTATTCCATTCTTCAAATAGGTCATTCTTTAAATCATCATTTTCATGCGTTTTCACAGCCTGAGTTGGTATCCCTGAAGAGGAATCTGCTACAGAGTGAGCTTTTTAATGGAGTAGATGGGATAAACACAGGCCAAGACAGATTTTTTTCACATAAAATATAAGTCATGCTAGAACTACCCTTTGCTTAAGGTACTTAGCTCATGCTTGCTCAGAATTTTACAGTCATGATTGTCATTTAAACTTTTCAAGGAAAGCTCTGAATAGCAACGTTTCTATAAAAATAGTCATTTATTTCCTGCATGTGTGTGAAGTGGGTAAAAGCCTTTTGCCATCAACAGAGTCGCTTAACCTTTTATGTTGTATCCCTCTTGCGTATTGTGCTTGAGGGTTATTAACCGACTTCTGAACTGGCATGTGGAATAGAATGCTTCTTTTTGAAAGCTCATGTAATTTGGCCTACTTACAGCAAATAATTCCTTAATTTTAAGTCCTCAGCTGGCATATTTTATTAACATTCTAACCTTTGAAACTAGTAACAAAAACACTCGAAAATACTTTCCTTTTTTAAGCACAGAAAATGCTTGCCTCCTTTGCAATTGGCAACTATAAAATGAAAAACATGTCTGCAGTATTTTAATGTACGCCATATTAAGCCAAGTAATTCAAAACAAATAAAAAGTAGTCCCTTCAATTTGAAAATAGTTTTAAATTGGTTTTTGAATATACAAAACACACTGCACTGCGTGCAGATTGAGTCGTCATGAAAGCAAACCTGATTTTTATGTTTGGATAGAACAGTTTTCCACAGTTTTCCACAATTGTTCTTGGCACAGTTTTCTACTTACATGACTTTTAAGACATTATGAAGTACTTCTTAAATACTGTAGTGAGCAGAAAAGGAGGAGAGGTTGTGCTTTATTTCTGACTTCCTTTGGTTTTCTTTTTTATTACTTCCTCTTGTTGTTTTTCATGTCACCTTTCAAGGTACTGTGTGATTTAGATTTAGATTTGCAGTTTACTAAACTAGGTTTTTTTCCTCTCTAATTCTTGTAAATTAAAAAAAACCAACCCTTTAAATATACATCTTTTTATGATTTGTAAGCTACATATAAAACCTTCCTGCTGTTCTAAAATGCTTTGATTTGATTTGCATTTTTATCACTTTTCAAATTAAAAGGGAACAGTTCCTATATTCACTGCTATCGTATTGGATTCAGTTCAGCAACGTGGGCTAATGGTGCGAAAAAGTTCTGCTGAAAGAAAGGATCTGCATGGAAATTGAGCAAGGCACACAGTACAAGATCAAAATTTTTCTACCCTTCTGGCAGTCTCTCTTCACAGTAAGACTTGATGAGGTATTTGCCTAGCATTTACTTGACAGAAGCTAGCAGCAAAATGTACATTATCCCCTCTGTTATTTATCATTGTCCAAACAAATTTATTCTTGCTGCGTTACATGAAATATCTTAGCAGAGCCAAAGACTATAAAAATGCAACTTTGTTCCGCATTCATAAAACCAAATCTGTCTGTGGACAGAATTGCCCTGTGTGATGCTGCGAACTCATAGCTGTATAGAGTCACTGGTTTCATTGAGCTGTCTGGAGAACCGCATTTTCAGTGGGCTTGACCCGTGTGTCTGTAAGGTGAGGAGTTACGTGGGGCCTTGAGCCCTGAGAGAATCATGGACCCAGAGACCCATCATGTAGCCCCTCAACCAGCAGTGGCATGCTGAGGCATGATGGATTACTCGCAGGGGTTCTGTGGTAGAAAGGTTTTCTGCCCCTGTGAAGACCGCGACTTCCACTTTCCTGCTCAGAGCCATTCTGTATGTTACAATGGTACCTTGAATTAGTCAAGTGCTGTTTGCACGATGGTGAGCGAGCTTGGATTATTAAGCTTCTCGCGTTTGGTCTGTTTCCTGTTTCAGTAAATAGCACTTCCAACAACTCCAATGAGAATAAGATGAAGCTGCTACTGTATTTCACATGTTTCCATAATAAAATGGTGGTTCTTGCAAATATTGGCAATGGTCATTTCAGGTACTGAAACACCAGCTCTGCTCAGGGCAATCCTGAAATCGACTTTTGCTGTTTTCTGTGTTTCTTAGTGGGTGAAAGGAGGCACTTCTACTTTTCAAGGCAAGACATTTCACAGAATCCTCAAAAAAGGCTGCTCAGTGAAGAGGTGAAAAACTGGGGTGAAGGGGGGCAAATCCCAATCCTGGTTAATGGAATAGATTCAGCCGGATGTTCAACAATCATTAGTTTCATTGGATACCAGCATAGTCTTCCACTCTCACGGATCTCAAAAAGCTTAAAACATCCAGCAGCTGCTTCCTTGCAACAAGTCCCACAGCCAAACGCCAGGCCTGGCCTTCACCTTCCCCTTGCAGCCTACAAACTCTGCCAGACGTACAGGTGATTCTCACTTTCCTTCTCAGCTACATCCTCTCGGTGTCACAGAGTCCTTAGCGAAACTGAACAGCAGTTCCGCTTTGAACAGCTCAAAGTGCCAGGACAGAAAGCTTTCTCTGACCGGCCCCCTTGCCTTTTCCTTGCAGCCTTTCATTTTCAGAGCACGCATGTGAGCTATGCACTTTATTTCTCAGCTGAGTGGAGTGTCATATTGCCGGAGTCCCATACGTCCGTTTCCTTGCACAGAGAAACTGCTTCTGTTGAAACATGCCAATGCTACGCGCTTTCCTGCTCGGCTATTTGCACTGTCCCATTCTGTGTCCTGCTTGCAGTCTGAATCTAACCTGAGAAGTTTCTGGCTGCATCTCGCACATGCAGATGTGCCAGGAGGAAAAGGTTGCTTGGACCTTGCCACTGAGGTTCGAAAACATCCGTTCAATTCGCAATCAAGTGACAGCTTTCTTTGCTTTACATCCTGCACACTTCACACGCACACACACACACGCATGTGCGTACACACACACACGCACACACACACACTGGAGCTATGCACTTTCTTTCCTTCTCAGCTGCACTCACCCATCCCCCACCTTGACTTCTCTACCGCTTTTCTCTTAGCCTTGCCGTGCATAGATTTTTCCTCTTAAGACACTCATTGTGTTGCCTACCCCTCTCTTACATTGCCTTTCCTTTCCTACCCTAACTTGCATTTCCTTGTCGTTCTTGACCATTCCTTTCCTTTGCCTTCCTGACCCATCCATGCCCTTCCCTTCCTCCTTCCTACCAATCCAGTGCCTTGCATTGACTTGCTCTCTCATCCCCCATTCCCTTCCCATTTGTGCAGGTGCAACCTTTCATTTCCTTCTCCTTCTAGGACTATCATTGCCTTGCCTGCCTCTCCTTTGTCTTGCCTTGCAAAGCCACCACTTGTCTTGGCTTGCCCTTGAATCTCTCTCTTGCCTTGCATTACTTTGCTCACCCCTCCCCCACCTGGACTTCAGCACCCCACTTTTGGGAATTTCTTCAACTTGCCTTGCCCTGCCTGCTCCTCCTAGGGCTCTCAAGGCCTTCATGTACCTCCAGTGTTTCAGGAGCAAGTGAGAGGAAGCCCAGAGGAGGTCATGTGCAAGCACACCCATCTGCCCCGGCAGCTTTGTTCTAGCACCTATCCTTGCAAGTCTTGAATTTTGGACACGAAATTCACATTTCACCTTTGGGCTCCGGGACCAGAATGACAATTCTTTCACATACGAAGGAAAGCAGGTAGCCCAAGTGTTTTAGGTGCAGATTAGAGATGGCCCATGCGAGAGCAAGGCCGGAAAGAGCAGTCTGTCCTGGTCTCCTTTGTGTACCAGCCATCCTTGAATGTACCTGTCACTTGCCTTGCCTTGGCAACCCAGCAGTTTCCTTGCCCTGCCCTTTTAAACCTGCATTGCTTTGCATTCTCTTGCACGCCCATGCCCCACCCTTGACCTGCCTGCTTCTTTTCTCTGGGGCCTCGCCTTGCCAGTCCTACACCTCGCTTGCATTTCCTTGCCTTTCCTGTCCTTTCCTTTGCTTTGCCTTGTTTCTCCACACCTTGCAATGCCCTGCTGTCTGGTCTGTAGTCTTCTCTCAGCCTTCCTTCCCTCCACTGCCTTGCATTAACTTGCTCACCCATCCCCCACCTGGCTTCCCATTTGTCTGGGTCAACCCTTTCATTTTCTTCTCCTTCTAGGACTCTCGTTGCCTTGCTTACCTCTCCCTTTTCTTTCCTTGCACAGCCACCGATTGTGTTGCCTTGCCCTTGAACCCCTCCCTTGCCTTGCATTACTTTGCTCACCCCTCTCTCACCTGGAATTCAAGACCCTTTTTTCTCCTGGCATTTCCCAGCCTTGTCCTGCCCTATCTGCTCCTCCAAGGACTCCCAAGGCTCTCACATAACCCCAGTTATGTTTCAGGAGCACGTGAGAAGAAGCCCAGGGGAGGTCCCATGCAGCCAGATCCGTCTTTCTGAGCAGCTTTTGCCTGGGATAGGCAGTCCATATTTCGCCTTAGGGCTCCAAGAGCAGAATGACAGGTCCTTTGCATCTGAAGGGAAGCAAGTGGCCCAAGTGTTTTAGGTGCAGATTAGAGTCGGCCCATGCGAGATCAAGGCAGGACAGAGCAGTCTGCCCTGGCCGCTTTCGAGTACCAGCAATCCTCGAATGTACCTCCCACCTGCCTTGCCTTGCCTTGGCAACCCAACAGTTTCCTTGCCTTGCCCTGCTAATCCTCCCTAGCCTTGCATTCCCTTGCATGTTCATGCCCCACCCTTGACCTGCCTATGGCATTCCTCCAGGGCCTTGCCTTGCCTAGCCCTTCCTGTTTCTGTCTGGCCTACCTATCGCTGGACTTACCTTCCTATATCCAGCTTTGCCTAGAACTTCTGGGCCTTCTCTCGCCTACCACTCCTTTTTGCTTGCCCCTCACTGCTCTGGCCTTGCCTACCTCCCCCTTGACCTGCTTACAAATGCCTAGACTTGGTTTGCATTACCTTGCCTGCATGGAAGGCAAGGCAAAGAGTGGTAGGCAAGGCAAAGCAAAGCAAGGATGTTGTAAGTAGGGTGAGGCGAGGCAGAAGAAGGCAAGGCAAACAAAGAAAGGGTAGCCTAGGAAAAACTAGAAGCAGTACTGAAGGCTGGGCAGGTCCACGTGACTTGGAGTGCCTTTCCTTGGGAAGCAAAAGATATAGTGCCACTATTGGTAGGGCAGAGCTTAAGGTACTTTGGGGAGGAATAGTCCAGCAAGATAGTTCTGCCCTGGCCCCTTCTGTGTAGGAGCAATTGTTGGATAGATTCAATACTGGAGGTGGATCAGTCCCCGGATGTTTTGTATTTTGGAGGAGGAGGGGATGCCATATCTTTTGAGATGGGCTTTTAGTTCCTCTCTTTGGCAAAGAAAGCAAGTTTGGATGTGCACTTTGGGTGCTCTAAATGAGTTTAAAGGCTTTTGCCAAAAGGCATTCCTCTGGGCTAGAGCCGTTGAACTGTTGTCAGTGGGAATGCAGATGCCAAGCGGTTGAGCTTTTTGTGCTGGTAGCTTTAGAGTGTGAGCAGTCCCTGGTGCGGTTCCGTTAGGATCCTGACCCTATGAAACTGAAGGCTTAGGAAGGTACTTAGACCTGAGAAGGAAAGTGCCCACGGCAGGGTGTGTGCTGGTAGTTGGGCGCAGTTGAAACTGTAGGCAGCAAGAGCTTTCTCAGCTGGCACTTTTGTGAGCTCTGGTTTTGCCAGACGTTTTCAAGTTTGTTACTGGATTCTGCGAGAGTGGAGAGCTTTGTCAGGGCAATGGAGTTCGTGTTGCCCTTTGAGTGTGGTGCCAAGAAGAGTATGTACTTGGAAGGGGAAGCTCAGCGAAATGTTTTAGTGGTGGCACAGTAGATTTGAGAGCAGGGTCATTTGCAACTCGGCTCTGCGCTTGGGGGGGTTTCGAGCTGGGCTGGGTGGGTTTCCTTCTTTTGCGAGTCGACAGCGCCATCGTGTGGTTGTTCTGATGAGCGCCGGCAATGCCCGGGAAAAAGGCGAGCGCTTTTCCGGCCCAGCCCAATTTGTGTAGGAGCAGTCTGGTGAAGAGCTCCGCTGTGGATCCTGGCTCTTGGAGACTGACAGAATGTGATCCTGCATGTAGAGGGAAAGGAAGAGGAATAATTTCATCGTTGGCTGTGCAGTTTATAGGCTGCAAAAGAAAAGGCAATTGCAGCATGGCCTCTTCCTTTTAGAACGTTTTCTGTGCAATCAGCTGCTCAACATGTAACTCGCATCCACTGAACTGCATCCAACTCTCTGGAGATGTGCACTTTCCTTCAAGCTCTATGGGCTATCTTGCACTCTAAATCTTGCAGATCCCAAACACCTTCAAAACATCCAGCAGCTGCTTGCAAAGAAAAAGTCCTACAACACAAAGCCAGTGCTGGCCTTTATAGTCCCTTTGCAGTCTGTTTGTTAGTCTAGTTAGACGAAACACAATAGTGATTCACACTTTCCTTCTCAACTATATATAAAGCATCAGCACATTCTCTCAAAGTGGCGGAGTCCATTGTTACAGTAAAGTGTTTCCAGCTGCAGTTCAGATTGAGAGCTGTGCCCAGACAGAAAGCATCTGCTGCTCTACCCTCGTCCCTGTAAAACCTGATATTCGCAGCACAATCACGTTCACACACTTTCATTCTCACCAAGTGCAAGCAGCTAGAGATCACACAGATGGAAGTGCCAGGACAGAGGACGTTCTTAAAGTATCTCCTTCTCTTTAGCAGCATTTCAATTGCGCACAATACACTGTGGCTCTGTATCTTACTTCCCACAGAGACCTGCCATCACTTTTTTCACTCCCACATCGTCGTTGCAAATGTCCACAAGCTGCTCCTATAGATAAAGGCTCTAGAAGTAAAAGCCAGTGTAGAGCTGTACCTTCTCCTCACCGCACGTAAGCCACATCAAACTCACTGGTGCACTCTGTCTACCTGTTCCCCGCTCCATCCATTATGCTCTCTGGATCTCAGGGCCTAAACGTGAGGGCAATTTTTTTCACATACAGCTGGAAGAGGAATAGGTAGCGGCACAAGGAGCTCTCGTTGAACTTCATCCTTCCGACTGCTAATGTAAATTTGGCCAGCAGGCCAGTGGCATCCATGCTCCTCTTGCAGCCAGTACGCTGCACAAATCAGCCCAGTGCTCTGCTGCTTCATTCTTTGACTTTTGTTACACCTTGTTCTTTCATTCTCCCAGAGGCAAATTGTCTTCTCACACAGAACACTGCCGGCAGCGAAGCCCTCCAGCGCACTGCTTCTGCCGAAAGATGCTCAGGCACTTACGTTCTCAGTGCTGTGTACCCCCATATTCTGCTGCTCTTGTCATCTGAAATTGAAAGCTTTTTGGCTATGTCTGGCACAGAGCACTGTGCGAGGACAACGAGCTTGACTGGAGCTTGCCCCTGAAACTTGTGGAAACTTGTATCTGCACCACATTCTAGAGACAGCCCTCTTTCCTTTACAACCAGCAAACTACCATCGGATTGCCGTGTCCTCTACACGGTCCTTCTCAGCTCGACGAACCACCATGCACATTACAGCCTCGCAAGGACTAAAGCTCCAGAGAGACATCTTGCACAAAAAAAAAGTGCCAGGACAAAAATATGTTCTTCATGTCCCCTTCTCTTCACCCAGATTGCGGTGCTGTGTTTAAAGTCTTGGACATAGAACGACTAATCCAGCAAGTGCTTCTCTCCTGGTACATTTTGCCAAACAAGAGCTACGTGGACAATTTCGACTTTGCAAAACAGAAGAGATATGAGTGTACCTCGAGCTGAGGAAAAACCGTGCACAGCACACAGTGGTGTGCAGTATACGCGCTGAAAAGTGGCAAAGCTTAATGACATCGCTGGGCTTTGGTTCTGTCCAGATCACATAAAGTGAAGAATGAAGTGGCAGAGCACCGGGCTGGTGTGAGAAATGTAGCAAATTGCAAAAGTCCAGCAACAGCTCGTTCAAAGTCAGAGTCAGCTGAGAATGCTTTTGCTGCTTGAAAAAGTAACACGCAGCCATTGGACTTCATCACAAAACGTGGAGATAAGCACTTTCTTACACCTTCAGTGTTGCAGAGTTTTGAAGAACAGAAGGCGTTCCTAAAGTACCCCTTCTCCAAACAGACTTAAAACAGCGCACAACACACTGCGGCTCTGTACCTTCCTTCTCAGATGGACGTGCCGTCACATTTTCCACTCTCGCAGCTCCGTTGCCAGCTTTCAGCAGCTGCTCTCATAGAAAAAGCCTCTAGAAGTAAAACCAAGTGCAGGACTGCACCTTCTGCTTGCCCCATGCAAGCCACATCAAACTCACCAGTGCACTCTGTCCTTCCCTTCTCTTCTGCATCTACCATTGTGTTCTCTGGATCTTGGAGCCTAAAGGTAGGTGCGATTGTTTCCACAGAGGGGCTGGAAGTAGCAGCACAAGCAGCTCTCGCTGAACTTTATCCTTACGACTGCCACCATGAATTCGGCTGTCAGGCCAGTGGCACCCACACTCCTATGGCAGCCTATATGCTGTGCACACCAGCCTGGTGCTCTGCCGCTTCATTCTTTGCCTTTTGTAACCTGTCACGCTTTCATCCTTCCAGAGGCGAATCGTCGTCTACTTCTCGCACAGAACGCTCTGCTGGCAGTGAAGTGCTCCAGCGCACTGCTTCTGCCAAAGGACACTCGGGCCATGCACTTACCTTCTCAACGCTATGTACCCCCATATTCTGCCTCTCTTGTCGTCTGAATCTAAAACAGAAAGCTTCTCAGCTACATCTAAATGGAGAACTGTGTCAGGACAAAAAGCTTGGCTGGAGCTTGCCCCTGAAACGTGTGGAAGTTTGTGAAATCCTGTATAAACTTGTGGAAACTTGTAATTACACCACATTCAGTGGGCAGTCCCCTTTCTTCTAAAACCTTCAAAAAGCTATTAGATCACAGTTCTCTCTTCACGGTCCTTCTCAGCTCAAAGTACCACCACGCACACAGCCTCGCAAGGACTGAAGATCTGGATAGATGTCTCGCACAGAAAAATGTTCCAGGACAAAAACGCGTTCTTCATGACCTCTAATAGTGTCTTTGTAGTGCTGGAGAGTGAGGCAGTTCTTTATTCCTTGTCAGTGTTTGTAAATGGCTGACAAAATTCCAGCCTCTACACAGACACGGATACAAAACTTTTTCACCTATTTCTACATTTTTAGCAAACAAATTAATGTTTATAGGTTCTAAATTGCATAATTCTCTTTCATTCATTAGTATACTGTCCTCTCTTGGTTATTGATTCCTCACTGTTCATGCTAATTAGTCCATATGTTTAAGGGGTTTTAGTACCTGTTCTCTCCAGTAGGGACTTTTCAACACACAGACACGGTCTTTGTTAGTCTCTTCTGGTTTCTGCAAAATGTCCTTGTAGTCTCTAAATTCTGCATTCCAGATGTCCAGCTTCAACAATACATCTTTCTCTCCCAGGCCTTGTTCACTGAAGCATATCAGAGTTAGTTTATCAAAACTTAACATCTCGGTAATTTTCCCAAGCTGTGTTCCCATAAAAGTAACTTTAGACAACTTTGCTAAATGCTGGCTAAAAATTATATAAGACTAACACACTGCTTATATTAATATACTGGGTATGATTAATTAAAACAAAATTTAATAAAATCATTAATTAAAAATGTTGGAAGTTATGTCATGTCCAACAGCTGCAGCAGTTTGGAAAGGCTGTAAAAAATCCCTAAAACAACTCTTCCGGTTCCTCTTGCAACACGATTCATGGTGGGTAAGGTGTTTGGTTTAACTTTTATCCAGACAAAATGATGTGCTGCACAAGCATTACTCTAGAGTGTGTTTCCACCTGGTTTCCTTTCTCCGACACAAAGTTCAATGCAAACACTTCTTTGGGGTGCAGCAGATGGGTCAGACTGCTGTGCCCACGATCAGCCCACAGTGTGCAGAAGACTCCGTGGTTACAGGGCATTCCATCTTGGAAAGGAGCCCTGGGAGTTTTTTCATGTCATCTGCATTTTTTAACCCTGACTTTCATGGGTTCCTGACCAAAGCACTTGCTTTTATTTAGATCCTTGTTTACGGAAGTAAATTAAATTGTAGTCTCTTAAAAGAAGGCAAATGTTTTGTTTGAAAAGGCAAGAGAGGTGAGGCACCTACAGAAACGATTTGTACGGACAGTAGATTTAGGAAACAAGCACAAATTGATCCTGAAAAATGTGTTTTGTGTTTAAAAGCCCTGCACATAACAAGACAATGGCATCTTGGAGGCTTTGCTGATTTTCTCACTTTTAATTCCAGCCAGGCATTGTGCCTCGCATCCAGAAGGTGCTGTGTGTGACGTGTTTAAAGCACACTGAATTTCAATGCCAAAGCAACTTAACTCATCTTTCTCAAAACTAAGGAGGACAAGATTCAAAAATCTGTAATTCACCTTAAATTGAATAAGTGTGACATTGAAATCCCAGGTCGTAGTAAAGGTATAAGGACTATTTTTAGGTTGGTTGGCTGGTAGTTGGTTGCTGGATTTTTACTTGATTTGTGGTGATGCCGTTTGGGTTTCATATTTTTTCTTTTATATGTTCTCTGTATTCTTCATACATATATTTGTAGCTCTGTAGCATATTGTACTTGTAGCTAGTTTTCCCAGTAATTTTCCATGGCCTTTCCCTAGGCAGAAAGACAAAACAAATTCCAGAGCTCCAAGCCTCGGGAGGTACAGGGCCTCAGTAGTGCTGTCTTGGTTCTTCCTGGGAACCAAGGCCGAGAACAACACTTTGAGATGCATTTTATAGACAAAGTACAGCTAGTACCCGGGGGGGGGGGCGGGGGGGGGTACTCCAGAGAAGGGGCTTGACCTGGAGGGAAATTGAATCACCACTTGTCCTCCTAATTGGTGCTTTTTATCAATTATGCTAATTTCCTAAAACCTATAAATATGTACTCATCCCTGTAGGGGTGGGCTTTTGTGGACATCTTTTCCTAACTGCCTCTGAAAGCCTTCAAATAAAGATCTCCTTTTATATTACCTCCTTACTAAAATTATCCTGAGTTTCATTTCCAGGTTGGTAAAAAGGCAACAGTTATTCTGGCACCCCAGATGGGACAAGAGAACCCGGCACTTTTCCTCCAGGCCAGAAACATCCTGCAAGGAATTATTTTCTGCTGGGATTCTTAACAATTCCCTGCAGCAGACTGAGGTTGAGACACTATGGTTCCCAGATCCCACAGGAGGTAATATAAAGGTAGCTCTTTTCGTTGTGTAGTATATGTGATAGGTATATATTGTTTGTTAATCAAATCTTGCTTGCATACGCAGAAAAGAATGTATTACCGGATGACAGCCAGGAAAACTTATCTTGCAGAACGAACTGCAACATTCTGTTAAGACACGAGGTATACTCCCATGCTTGCTGGTGTAAGATGAAACAATGGGGCCCTGTAAAGGGAGGATGATGGATTAAGGCCACGGGGCAGAAAAAGACCCCATAGCAACAGCCTGCGCGGACGCAGAGTGCTCCACTAAGGACCCGTGTACCAGAAATCGGAGAGTGTAAGAACAGAGACTTTAGGGAAGTAAGTGCGCGCCGTTGGTGGAGTGGAGATTCCCCCCCGGCCGCCCAGCGCTGTTTTGCTTGTTATCGCTTGCTTAATAAACCAATTTGATTTAATTGGCTTGGCTCTGATCAATTATTCGAGCCTCACCTATAACAGTATATACTTTATATCTGTGTGTCTGTTGTGTATTGTGTCTGTGTAAGGTCGGTAATTGCTAGCAATCCCGAGACAACCCGGCGTGGTGGTGAGGCAATTGGCTTTGCAGTCTTTCCTCAGTTTTTCCTGTCGCCGCTTTTCCAACATGCCCCAGATCGGCTGGAGGGGGGAGTAGGTGAGGCGTGCGTCTGTGTGTTTGTCACCGGCTGAAATTGTTCACTGGTGGAGAAAAGCAAATTACAGTGCGTAAGTTTATTTCGTGTTTAACACGCGTGGATTTTGAACTGAAACTTGGCCTCGGGACATCTGGGCACGGAGCGGCCGGGGGGGGGTCTGGCCCGCTCCTTGGTGAGAGGCGACTGAGAGATCTCCACTTCCCATAGGTTGGCAGGAGGCGGGGGACAGGCCTCCACTTCCTACAGGTTTCACGGAGCGGCCGAGAAAAGCTTGACTCGCGCCTTTGCAGAGGAGAGGGGAAGCACCCCCACTTCCTACGCTCCATGTGTTGAAAGTTTTCCCCAAGATTTTAGGGCAGGGGCGGCTCCCGCACTCCCAGGACGGCTCCGCGAGCGGGAAGGCCACGCCCCCGTGACGGAAGGTGGGGAACAGCCGCTCTGAGAGAGGCCGAGGTGACTCCTACCGTTGCCCTGGTAACAGCCAGGCGATGGGGCGGGGGAACGGTCCCGAGAACTGTCCCGGTACTGGGGCCGCCGCTGCGCCGCTTGGCTCCTCCGGCGTGCAGGGTGTGCCGCTGCGCAGCTGCGGCCCAGTTCGCCCGCCGCCCCTGGGCCCTGCCCGTGGCGACCGGGAGGGGGCCGAGAGTGTGAAGTCTACGGGCGGGAGCGTCAGCCCCCGGGTGGCATCGATTCTGCTGCCGCGGAAGGCGGGGGCAAAGGCAGAGTTGAGTCTTTCGAGAAGGCTGATGTCGCCTTTGTGAGCGGGGGCGACTCTATCGCAGTTTCCAGTAGTAACAACTTTTATTTTGGAGAAGCCCGGAAGCCCCCGTGAGCAGTGACACGGCCCAAGTGCGGGCGCTCCAGGGGTGTCCGCGGGCGGGTGTGTCTGCGCCGCGCGCCCGTCCCCGGGCCGTGCGGCGGGCAGAGAGCGCTCTTTGTCTGCGCTGTTAAGCGCTCAAAAAGGAAACACCGGGTCCAAAGAAAAATAAACCGTTTTTCGGGCTCCCTTGAAACAGCCTATAAGGAAACAGAGTCCTGTTTCAGCAAATACCTTAGAATGGAAACTGAGCCAAGATATTATAAAAGCTATTAGTGCCAGAGGGCTAAGAGAAATGAGACCTTTCTTCCGACCTTTAAAATATGAATTGGGAAAACACTAGATTATTTATCAGTTTCTCTATTTGCTGAACTCTCCCAAGAAGACTCTATTGGAAAAAGGAAGAGAATAACAGATAGTTTACAATGGTTTACTGAGTTAAATTTAAAAAATACCTTCTCCTGCATCTCCATGAATAAGAAAGACCAAAGACTCTTTGCTGTTATGTAGAAAAATCCTGAAACAAGAAAGAAGAGCCAGCTCGCCAAGACAGTCCTGCTTGAAGGTTTAAGGAACAGCCCAACTCTATTCAGAAATCAGCTGGCAAAAAAACTGGAGAACTGGAGAAGTGAGCAACTGAGAATTGCTGCATCCAACAAGCAGCAGAGAATTGCCGCATCCAACAGCTGCATCCAACTCACCATAAGTTTGTTCTGTGAACATCAACGACATGTACCCTATGCCATATTACTGAAACAGGATAATGTTATTCTGAAAATATTTGTTGTCAGTCCTGGTATGTCTCTGTTCCCAACACTAGCTGATAATGTATCTGAGTATGACTGTTTGCAGACCATGGAAGAAGCCTATTCCAGCAGACCAGACCTGAAGGAGCTGTATGCAGACAAGAGCAGCTTCATGCGAGATGGCAAACAGATGACAGGTTATACAGTGACAACCATGGTGGTAACCAGGCAAGAGGCCTTGCCATCAAATATATCATCACAGAAAGCTGAACTGATTACATCAATGAAAGATCTAGAACTGAGCAAAGTCCTCTGGAAAGAAAGAGGACTGGCAACTATTCAAGGCAATAGAATTGAACGCACTGAACAGACCTATGCACTGCTACAGAGTATTTGGGAATGTAGAGAGGCAGCTTTTATGCATCGCAGAGCTCAGCAAAACGGGGAAACTCCCGAATTAAAGAACCATTTTGCTGATGAAATAGTAAAAGGAGCTGAAGAAAAAGGCATCTTAACAGTGGTGCTACAGAAAGAAATCACTTTCTCAAGGTTTGCCCCAAAGCGTGACCAAAAGGACCATCAGTTTTCTGGCACAAAGGCTGAAATCAAAGAAAGTGAATGGACTATTACACCAGAAACAACCCAAATATGGACAAAAGAGTTGTGTTAGAAATAACAGAGGCAGGAGATTTTCTTGGAGATTATTGGCAAATAGATTCTGTTAAGTTACCAAGCAAAGAAAGAAACAGGTATGTATTAGTGTTAGTTAACGGTCTGAGGCTTACCCCTGTTGCACTAACACAGCAAGGGAGGCGGTGAAAGTTTTACTTGATCATATAATTCCAAAGGTTTGAGGTTCCTTTGGGATTGATCTCCAGTGATCTGGGAAGTTAGTCAAATGTTGAGAATTATTTGAGATCTGTAAATTCCCTATATACCTCAGACGAGTGGTAAGGCTGACTGTGAGTAGAACCCTCAAAATACAGATTAGTAGAATTTGTCAGAAACATCCACGACCTGGGTTCAAGTCTTGCCTATAGCCTTGCTGAGAAACCGATGCAACCAAGGCGGAGAGACAACATGAGTCCATACGAAATATTGCATGGCAGGCCGTAGCAAATGGTATATATTATGAGAGAAATTCATATGAGGGGGGAAATTGAGTTCCAGAGGTATTTAACAACCTTTTAAGTTCCACTTTGCAGAAACTCCAGAGATTCATCATATTATCCAGATAGATAAGACTAGACACACCTGCCCATCTGTTCCAGCCTGCAGACTGAGTCTATGTTATATGGAGAGAGAGTAACTTTACAAGCTAAGTGGAAAGGGCCATTCCAAGTCCTGACTACCTTCACCGAAACCAGAGGTGCTGGCAGAGAACCCTGAATTCACTGCTCTGGAGTTAAGAAGACCTCTGTTCCTGAGACAATGGAAAAGAGAGACTGATGCAAATCAGGATGATGTGATTTAAATTGTTCTTTTGTGCCTCTTGTCTGCACAGTTGGTAACCATGATTCAGATTGGGCCCTAAAAATTTGCATGTAGTTCTAGTCCAAAATATATCCAAAAACTCTTCATAAGAACAACTTGTCAGGGTGGTATAGGATCGTTAACACTGGTTGTTGTTCTTAAGCAGATCAAAGTGAAAGAATTATTAAAAATTTGGTTGAAATCTGAAAGCAAACTCAAATTCTACACCAGGTAGCTCTCAAAGGAGCTCACTGGACCTTGAATATCTTCAGTACACTCACTTCATGGTTACCAAACTGGGCCTGGATAAAAGCAGTGCTCATAGTAGCTGTAGTCCTAGTTGGCATCAGTATAATAATCAGTGGGATGGCTGATTGTGTAAACCAGTGGTATAGTTAAATATGGAGTAGAGACTAGACAAGGTAGAGTCTTGTTAGTCTCTAAAAAAGGGGGGGATGATGCCGTTTGGGTTTTGCCTTTTTTCTTTTATACGTTCTCTGTCTTCTTCACACATATATTTGTAGCTCTGTAGCCTATTGTACTTGTAGCTAGTTTTCCCAGTAATTTTCCATGGCCTTTCCCTAGGCAGAAAGACAAAACAAATTCCAGAGCTCCAAGCCCCAGGAGGTACAGGGCCTCAGTGCTGTCTTGGTTCTTCCTGGGAACCAAGGCTGAGAACAACACTTTGAGATGCATTTTATAGACAAAGTACAGCTAGTACCCGGGGGGGGGGGCGTGGGGGGGTACTCCAGAGAAGGGGCTTGACCTGGAGGGAAATTGAATCACCACTTGTCCTCCTAATTGGTGCTTTTTATCAATTATGCTAATTTCCTAAAACCTATAAATATGTACTCATCCCTGTAGGGGTGGGCTTTTGTGGACATCTTTCCATAACTGCCTCTGAAAGCCTTCAAATAAAGATCCCCTTTTATATTACCTCCTTACTATAATTATCTTGAGTTTCATTTCCAGGTTGGTAAAAAGTATAAAATATACTAACCAGGCAATTCTAAGCCCTGTGTCCTGAACTAACGTGCTGCTGTCACTGGCTCACTGGTCCTCAGTACACTGAGGGAATGCTGTTGAAGCAGAAAGTTTCAGATTTATTCTGGGGTGCAAGTGAATATTAAATAACCTTGTAAACATTAATGAAGCTGCCTTTATTACAGCAGTGTTCTTTGTGAGCCAGCACTTCATACCAGCATTTTAAAATCTTTTTGTCATTTTAGCAACAGTACCATGATGTTGCTTTAATGCCCTTATTTATTGTTGTTACCCAGGAATTTATTAGTGGAAAAAGGAAAGCAGCTGGTTAATATACTTCAAATATTTATGTGGTCAGATATTTCAATTGAGATATTTGCAAGCCAGAATTCCTTGTCATGACCAATTCTAATGTGGGTTTTTGCTACAATCTTCAGATTTTGTGTTTCTGTTTGGATTTTGTGTTATTTTTGTTTTGTTTAAGAGGAACTAGGCACACCAGGTTTTATGGTGTGGTTTGGTTATGCCAGTGCCATATATGCAGAGTTCTATTTTTTTGTATTTCAATACATTTTATTAAAATAATATACACCACTGTATTTTCTTCCAGTCACTTCTGGTTTATTTAATCCTGTTCTTGGCTAAACATAAAAGTGCTATTATTCTAGCATTCCTTTAAACTTGTCTAGCAAAGGTAACTGCAAAATCATTATTTATTTCTGCCACTTGGCCAAATGTGAATGACCGTGCTGTGGTTGGTTCTGTTCCTTTTCTGAGGTCTGTAAAAGTCCATATCTCATTTGAGAGAAGAAAACCAGAGTTTTCTTTTTAAGATTTTTTTTTCTTGCTGTCAGCATGTGAGCTCTGCTCTTGAATGATTTAGCCTGGATCCACTTCCATCAACAGTTAAGGTGAAGTATATTTTTTTTTAGATGAGCAACAATCAGCACTCCTGGTAAGATCCTGTGTGGAAGAACATTTGGGAGGGGAGGGGTGTCTGTAAGTGCTCTTACAGTGGTGGTAACTTTTTGTCTGCTACAGGGAGAGGTTTCCCTTTGAGAGATGCACATCTTTTACAATTATCTGGGGACGGAATAAAAGTGCAGATTCTAATCTCCCAGAGCCAAAAGTAATCGCAGCATTTTAAATTCTGAAAATGTGATTCAGCAAAGGTACAATACAGCAATGGATGTCCAAAATCTGCACCTCTGACACTTTTCTAGCTTCAGAAGTGAATCTGCATCTTTTAAAAATCTCAGGCCCTTCCTGTTGCTGTACTTCTCTTTGTTTCAGTTTTACTGCTGTTGGTAAGTAGGAAACTGTTGGTGTCCTTCCTGGTGGGAAATTCATTTGAATCCTCTTTATAGAGTCAAAGCCGTGACTCACAAATGTGGCTCACAGGCAGACCCTTGTACTGAAACATCTGACCCCCTCTGCTGAACTAGGGTTCAGGCTTGAGAGAGAGTGCAGAGAGTCCTGTCTACCTTGCCTCACCTTGGGGACATGGAGACAAATGGTATCCCCACCCATTGTTCTCGCACATGGCCTCAGGTCTGTACCAGTGTTGAAAGCAGCTGAACCAAGACCTGAGGAGGATGTTAAAAATGTGGTGGAAGTAACTTGGATGCTAAACAGCTTCTCTCTTAAGTGAGCACTACCCTGGGATGGCAAAATGGCTTTTTGTGCTAGGTGGAGTACAAGATGCTGTCCCTTGTATGCCTGGCTCTGCCTGAGTGTCCCCTTGCACAGCTTAGGGGAGGCTGGTGAGAATAGCAAGATGGTCCCTGTCCAAAGATGTCATTTTGTGCATAAAATCATTATAAAATGTGGAATGAGGTAAAACCAGTACCGTCTGAGAGCATCTTTGCTGTGAATCCGTCACTATTGATGCTGCAGGCCAGGAAGGCCCAACGCACAGGTATTGCTGAGCTGGATGGCAGGTGCAGACTGAAAAGGCAGAAGAATAGGCTTTGGGGAGGTTGTCCTGGGTTTAGTCGAGGCTTTGCAAGGGCTCACCACTGCAAGACCCTGATGACCCTGGTAGCAGCAGTCACATCCTGCAGAGGGGCCTTTTGTTCCTTTGTCCTGGCAGGTACACCTGGCAGTGTGGGCAGCCAGGTGGAACACGGTGCTGGTGACAATTGTGGGCTGTCTGGCCAGTCACAATGACACTGGGGAGGAGATGAGGGGTCTATACCCAACAAGAAACCCAGGGGCGTGAGCTGTAGCAGTGCTTCAGGCCAGATCCCCCAGCCTTCCTCTCTCAGTGCAGAGCAGCCTGGCACAAAAGGACACATTTTTCACCAGAGGCCAAACCAACATTTTATTCTTCTAATTTCCACACACTCAGGAGGCTGTGCCTGGTCTGTGGTCACACTGAGCCAGTCCCCCTTCCCTTCTGACTGAGCCTGGGCACCTTGTCAAGGCATATCCCAGGCCCAGGAGCTGACCCCAGCACAGGAGCCTCATATGCTGTTGCTTCCAGTTCTGCAGGCTGCTAAAAGCAGGATTGATCAACAAGTGAAAAGCTTGAGCTGTCAGATGGTTATGCTTTTAGATTGTTACACTTTACCTTGCAAGCCAAGGGTGTTTCAGTGTGTCAAGAAATGGGTGGGCTCTACTGAGGACCTGTGAGGGGACAGGAGCTGGGTTTCTAATGCCATGCATAGAGCCCACAGGAATCACTGGAAGCCTTCTCGTTCAGTCCAGTGGGCTCAGTGGCAAGTTTCCATAACCAGCCCCTCTGCATCACCCCTTCCTTCAATCCTTGAATTTCCTTTTTTCCTTTGCATGTGAGCTTGGATCACAGCATCCCTCTGCTTCTAGCCCCATGCACATTCCTGACTTAAAACAGCAAGAAAGGATCTTGAGGCAAGGCACTCACTCACTGCATCCAGCCCAATAGGCACTAGCCAATAGCCTTTCCTGAGCTACGCAGGTGTTTCTTGTTCACAAAGCCACAGCACTTTTAATAAGCTGCTTAAGTCTAGCAAGCTGAACTCTGAGGTGTCTGTAATCACACACAGTCCTTTTCCTGGAGGAGCAGTGCTGCCTTGCCTCTCTCCAGCATGAGCAGAAGGGGCTCGCCTGCTTTCCACCAGTTCACTCATGCTCAAAGAACTCGTGGCAAGCAGCAGTGACCATCGCAATGCAGGCCACAAATTCCTGGAAGTCACACTCTGCATCCCCATCACAGTCCAGTGCCTCCATGACTTTGTCCACAGTCTCCTGGTCTTTGATTTCCTGAAGGAATAGAAACAGGCAGCCAAAGCTGAGGAGGACCACAGCGAGGCCCAGACAGTAACATGTCCTCATTTCTCAAGTGCTGTCATGGCTGAATCTCTGTTCAGACATATCCCAAATATCTTGTGGCTGTTTCCAGTCTATGGTGGGGCACTGTCCTGTGCCCCTGGGAATCACAGCCACAGCTGTGCTGCTGGGAAGGGACATCTTGAACCCCTTGGGGCAAGACTGTCCCCCCGTGTCAGGGAAGGTAATTTCCCTAGTATCCAGCCCACACCCCAGTCTGCCATGTAGGCTGTTCCCCTCATCCTCCTGCTCTGTAGAGCCGGAGCAAAGGATTTAATGCCCTGCTGTGTAAATAAACCCCTTTGCCTGCGCTGGCTTCCCATGAGAGACAGAGTTAGTGGAGCGCAGTGGCTGTTCAATGCCCCCTGAGCCCAGCCAGGCTGCCGGGAGGGCAGTACTTACACCGAGGAGGTGCGTCAGCTCGTTGCTGATGAGCTCCTTCAGTTCCGATTTCTTCAGCTTGTGCTTGTCCCCCTCCTTCCCAGAGTACTGGTGGAAGGCATTGATGATGGCGATCATCGCCTTCTCCAACTCAGACATGGTCGTAGCGTGGTCCTGAGGTTAGAGGGGACGGTGGCAACGCTAGCCTGGGCAAGCTCCAGCAATTCCTATTGATTTGGAAGCACGGCCACCCCAGGGCTCCACCGGCAAGGTTGGACCCGCGTTCAAGGCATTCTGCTGGGAAGCACCAGCAGCAGCTCTGGCTTCAGGGGGAAGGTCTCAAGAGACCATAACTCCACTGCCAGGCGCTCTCGAAGACAGCAGAGCCACGAGACAAAGAGAGGGGCAGGCATGGGGTCAGCTCCAGAGCTTCAGAAAGGTTTTGCTGTCCCTGCTGTCACAGGTCCCCTCGCCTATGCCTTTGCCTGCAGACCTGTCTCCAGCCCAGCAGTCCGGGGAGCTGGATAGGAACCAGTTTTGATGAGTGCCAGCAGGTCAAAATGAACACCTCTCAAACCTCCCTCTCCCGCACTTCATCTGGAGACCCTCTTGGGAATGATAATAATTCGGATTGCAGCGTTCCCTGCAGACTTCACAAACGGACAAACCAAAGAGACTCTGATCAAAGAGGGAGAGCTGTCAACCCATCTTCCCAAAAGCTGGGAAAATAAAAAAGCCTTATTGCCTGGCACTCCGTTCATTCATATCCCACAGGTAAATGTCTCCTGCCTGCGACCTGGCTCCTGTTTCTCCACCACAAGGTACTGAATCTGATCCCACAGCTGATGTCCTCCCCCGCTCAGCAGTCAGCGTCCGAAGGGAAAGACTGTTCCCAGACAAGGTAGAAAATATCCTAAGAGCTCTTTTCATGCTCCTGCCCTGCCTGCTTCCCGTCCGCAAGGCTGAGTGCTCCAGCTCTCCTCGGCCTCCGCAGAGGTAATGTGGAGCGGTGATGCTGCCCTGACAATGACCTCCCCCCACCTCCCCCGGTGGGGACAGCCCACTCGGCATCCCCCGGCCCCTCTCACCTCCCTGCTGCCGGCGGGGCTGTGGCACAGCGATGCGGTGTGGCCAAGCACGCCGGGGGACCGCTGGCTTCTTATCCCTGCGGAGGGAGCTGGGGAGGCAGCGGCAGCCTAGGCGGCGTGTCCGAGCCGGGCGCTGTGCCTGCACCGCAGCGCTGCGCGCGGAGACTGGACCCGCCGTCCACATGGGAGCCACTGGAAAGGCGCTCTTGTGAGAGGAAAACACCGTCTGATTTACTTGTTGTCTGAAGATGGTAAGGGGACATAGTTGCAATCAGCAAGTTTTTATAGGTGACACATACGTAGTGATATAGCCCGTTTCAAAATGAATTGCAGTAAACTGATTTTTTTTGTAACCAAGCACTTGGAGATTATCCCTAGGGCCAGTTGTTACACATTACAAATAAATCTGTTATGGTACCATTTATTTGTTCATATTTTTCAAAGATAGAATGCTTACTCATTGTTCATTAGATAGGTCTTTCAAAGCACAGAATGTTCTGTGAATCGAGCTTGCAATTCAAAGATGTGAATGCTTTCTTTAAAGCTGCTGATCTGCTCTGAACAGTGAGTATGCAAAAATAGCAATTCCTTGTACATCTGATCTTTTCACTATGTCTACCGTAGGTCATTGGGAGCACACTATTAATATTGAACACACTTTTTCTGCATTCTATTGTTTTAAGATTGTAGAGTCAGGCCAGACAGGGAAAAGAAGGTTATTTCAATTCACTCAGCTTCACCAAACATACCACCAACAAAATGGTTTGTCAAACTGAAACCATTGCTGCTTGTGCAAAACTGTTTAAACCGTGTGAGTGAAAGTATCGATGAGAATACATTTTGTAGTCAGTGTGAGCATAAGCTTTATACTTTTCTGTGTGTATTGTTCAAGAAATGTTGCAGTGTTCAAGAAATATCCACCTAACACCAGAAACAAGTGAAACTGCAAATATCTTGAACCAATTCTGAGAAGGGAAGTGTAAATCAACATGCAAAACTCAGAAAAAGATGAGTTATTGTTTGTATACTGATTCACCCTAGAAAAAATCTTTTCTTTTTAGAAACATTGAAAAGTTATCTCAAACTTAAATTCTTTATTTACTTTTAAATGGGGTCTTGATACAAAACTTGTTCACAAGTCCCCTGCCAGCTCCAGTAGCCACCATGAACTGGCATTAAATGCACTTTTATCTAAACCCTGTTGCTGGACAGACATATTCCCTGGCAGTTCCTGTGTTCCCCAAATCTACTGATACAACACCAACCACGTTACTTAAAAAACTTTTTCACATACTGGTGTAAAAGAAACCCATTTACATGGATCATTTCCTTACATCAGCTCCTGAAAGTTTTTGTAACAGACTCAGACACTGTTTTGGGGAAAAATAATTTCCCCAGCGTTAAGATTGAGTATGTCGACTCTAAATATTTACCTGACAACTGAAATTCTTGCATTTAGGGCATTGCAAACCACACCAGTTATCTGTGCTCTGGTGGGACTAGCAGAGACAGCAGGGATGCTTTTAGGTAGTGGTGTTTCTAGTGTAGAAGTAGTTTGTCAGCAATTTTGCACTATTTAGTTTTTTCCAAGAGTATTTGCACTCCTATAGGAGCTGGCTATAAGTGGGGCTCTCTGTCAGCAGGAAAGAGACAACATTTTTCTGTTGATAGCAATTTGATCTGGTAGATCTCTAGCTCAGTCCTCAGCCAAGAAATGCATTAAGGCACACCTTTTCTAGTCAGAGACAAGGTCCTAGCTCATCTCCTTAAACCATTTTCTGATGTCATTCTGGAAAGGGACATTTCCTTAAAATGGAACAGAAAAAGTAGCATTTGACAGATCAAAATTTGAACAGTCTTGAAATTCTCTTTCCTGGTGATTCTTGCTGTCCATTTCACCCCAAATCATTCCGGCTTCTGTATTTTATGGGTGATGATCTGGAATGATACACTGATAGGACGGGAAGGACCAGCACAATCAGGTATGAGCACCAGAAACCTTGACCCTTTTCTGCCTCTGCTAATGAGCAGCTCCAAGCGACTTTCCTCACCCTTGTCCAGGCTCATATCCTCGCAAAGACTGCTCTCCTGGCCTGGATCATCCCTAACCCGGCCTGCGACAGTCCAGTAGGTCTGGATATGGGTGGGGGGCTGTGAGCTGGCTATGCTTTCAGTGCTGCCCAAAGAGCGGCTTCTGTTATTTTAAAATTCACGTTATGATCTTTGAACAGAGAGTGCAACCTTGGGGCTCCTTCCATCAGGGTCAGGCCTTCCTAGCAAGAGCTTTGGGCTGATATGTTTAAAGAAGCAAGGGGGTTTTACAGTGCCCAAGGCTGAGCAAAACACTTCAGCCCTCTGCCTGTCTTCCTCACAATGTGGGCTCTTCATACCAGGCTCAGGGAGAAAAGCCAGCCTATTTCTTTTTCTCTCTGGTGTGTATGGCGCCAGGCTCTGCCAGACCACGAGACAAACGCCAGTGGTCATTGAACTAGGACAAAAAAAGTAATGAAAGCAGAGGAATTTGGGTGGGAGGGTGAAGAAACTGCCTCTGCCTCTGCACGCCAGTACTCACAGTCCCAGCACACAGAGCAGTTTTGCAGGAAGCAGTTTCCCTGGCACCTACAAACACAGCAGCCAGAGGTGAGCTAGTTCCTGGCTGAATCCAGCTGAGGTTCAGACACAGAAAAACATGGATGAAAACGATGCCTAAGTAACGGGAATTAGGCAATTATTAAAACTTTCTAGCACAGCTGGGTTGTATAGAGACAGAAAAATAAAACCAAGTTGTTCATCCTCCATCACTCCCCTTAGGCAAATATTACCATAAATTATCTTAAGATTTTGGCATTCACGAAGAAGTGGATACTTGCATGACCCTCATTTCAGGTAGACTCATTATGACAATTTTTTTTCTTAAACAGACTATTAACCCAAATACAACACCCATGTTCATGAACTTCTAGAGTTCTCTCTGTTCATATAAACTGTGCAAGAGAAGCAGCACAGCTCTCCTTACTGAGGACCAGTGGGATGAGACACAAGTCAAAGACATTATGCCCATCCATTCTCCCTGCAGGAGAAGTCCAGCACCATCCAAAAACCATTTTACTCTTACTGAACACAGCCAGGGCTGAACTGGTGAGTGACCTAAGCCTAGTTTATGAAATAAATACCAAATTAATTCTTTAATTCCCAAATAAAATTACTGTATCCTCTCCAAATAATCCCTGATGTTATTCTAGACACGACTGAAGAGCTATTTGCTAGAAGAGGAATATTTTAAATTAAACTTGTAGTGTGCAACATATACTATCAGTATTAATGATTATATAACTACAAGTGTTAATACACAGGCATTTTTCTGTCCTGGGGTACTGATGGGTGCCACATTTGGGAGTACTCTTTTGTCTCTGAGCAGTGCACACACATGGAGGGGCTTTTCTGCCATCTTACCTTGTTCTGGTGTCACCTCTGTGGAAGGAGGGAAGCCAGGTCACTCTGAAAGGCTGAAAGGAATTTTATCACTCCATTTAAACAAGTGTATATTAAATTTCCACCCAGCCCTTCCAACAGCATAGCAGCAGCAAGTACAGCATCTCTGGGATTTACAATCCCAGTGTACCTCCTTTTGGGAAGCCTTCTTGAGCCAAAGAGCTTTGAAGGGTTGAAACCCACTTGCCCACTGGCCTGGGAAGGCAGTGATGCTACATTGGGGGTGTTAGGAGAGAGGTAGGGACATGTCACTGGGACAGGACAGGAGGAACTCTGCCTCATGGACTCCTGGCCCACGGCACTACCTGCATGAAGGTGACACCCTGCCAGCCGTGCTGGAGGCACCAAGGCAGGGTTCATAGTGAGGATACCTGACTCACCTGTAGAGCAAAACCGAGTGTTTTACGGGTGTCACCCCCGCCGGCCACACCCCTCCTCACCCAGTCAGGGCCCCGGTGTTTAACGAGTGCCCGACACCCCGGAAAAGCAGAGCTGAGGACGGTGATCAAGGGTGGTGCCAGCAACGAGGGAGAACGGGGGCAGTGGGAGCGTGGGCACACGTAGGTCAGAGTGCTCTGTCCCCATGGTTGGCACTGCACCCAGACACCTGTCCTCAGTCCCTCGTGGCCCACGAGGACATGACCTGGGCACCCAGGCTGGGCCGGCGTTGTTTTGTTATTTCCGTCAACGATGGAAACCACACGCCTGGACTTTGGGGGCGCACGGAGGTGGGGACAGTCGCTCTAGGGGCTGGCTCTGTCACCCAAAGGGACGGGACGGCTGTCGGCGTCTGTGGGGGGATGGCACGCCGGGGGAAGCGAGCGCGGTCGCTGTGACGGGGGCAGACATGTGGGACGTAGGAGTCAAGTCCCGGCAACCGACCGGGCGATGTCCTACGGCAGGAGGGNTCGCCCCGCCCCGCGCCCCCATTGGCTGCCGCCCGTGAGGCGATGTGGGACCAGCCAGCGCGGCCCCGGCGCTGCCAGCGGGAGCGGGAATGGCGGCGGGNCCCGTGTCCAGCAGGGCGGTTCGGCGGCGTGGCGGCCCTCGGCGCTCGGCGGCGGCCACGGAGCTGCCGGCCTGGCGGCTGCGCTGCGAGGGTGGGCGGCAGCTCTGGCGCTACCTGGGTGATGGCGATGTCGGGGAGCGGCGAGCGCAGACGGCGCTGGAGCAGCACAGCCTCGGGCTGGACACGGTGCGGGGGGCCCGGGCCGGGGCGGTGGGGCCGCGCCCGGCGCGCACCGCTGAGGTGCCTGTGTCTTCCCACAGGGCGCTACGCTGCAGACGCTGCCGGTGGCCGGCTCGTCACGGGAGGCGGCCCGCAACGGGATGCGGTTCTACGCAGCGCTGCAGGCCGAGGATGGGCACTGGGCGGGCGACTACGGCGGGCCGCTGTTCCTGCTGCCAGGTAGGCCTGGGCACCTGCCCAGGGGTGAGTGCCCTGGGGTTCGGCTCTCTACAGTGCCACCCTGTCTGATCTTCCAGGTCTCCTCATCACCTGCCACACGGCCAAAATCCAGCTCCCCGAGGGGTTCCGGAAGGAGATGGTACGCTACCTGCGCTCTGTGCAGCTCCCGGACGGAGGCTGGGGCTTGTGAGTAGCAAAGATGCTTCTTTGAGTAATGGCATCTCCAAAGTCCAGGACTTGGAGCTGCTGTCAGATCTGCCCAGGCTCAGGGAGGGGGACTCAGTACCTGTGATAGCTGTGGGTGGTTGGACTTGCTTGTGCAGCACTCCAGGTACACTCTCACAGAGATGGCTGTAGCATCAAGTACGGCCACATCTCCTCTGGGGCACTATATCCCAAAGCATAGTGTGTGACGGGGTAGTGCAGAGCAATGTTTATTCCTGCATTGGTTAGGTCCCTCTTTTCCAAAGTCACCCCTGGCATCCCACTTCACCCTAACAAAGACAGCCCTGTGCAGTGGCTTGTGTCTGGCTAATGGCAATAGCTGACTAATGGATGTGGTGTTTCTGTATATGCTCCTGACAGACATGTGGAAGACAAATCAACAGTGTTTGGCACAGCCCTCAACTACATAGCCTTGAGGATCCTGGGGCTTGGACCAGATGACCCTGACATTGTGCGGGCCCGTGTCAACCTGCACAGCAAAGGTCAGCCATGGGGATGGTACACTGGTGAGAGAGGTCTGGCCAGACCTGAGGGCTGCAGGGAACACTGGGGGCTGCCAGGTAGTGGAAGAACTGTTGTTACTTGCCCTTCATGGCAACTGCATTTTCAGTTAATGATGGGAAGCTGTATTGCATTTTTGTACCATTGCCTGCTTGTCCTGTTTTGAGACATGTATCCCAGCCTGAGTAGTGTGCTCCCAAACATGGGGAGAAGTGGACCCTGTGATGGGGAAGAAAGTTGGGAGCTGGCATGGCTGCGTTAACCCTGAAAGCTAATACTGTTCTGTGCAGGAGGTGCTGTGGGAATCCCTTCCTGGGGCAAGTTTTGGCTGGCTGTCTTGAACGTTTACAGCTGGGAGGGAATGAACACGCTTCTCCCAGAGATGTGGTATGTGCCCCCCTCACTGTGGAGAGAGGAGCTAGTGTTAGTCCTGCCACCAGCCTTGACCCACAACTGTCCTAGGCACTGATGATTGCTGGGATGACTCCAGCTACAGTCAGGAACTGGAGGTGCTCAGGCTGCTTGTCAGCTGGGAGCCAGCAGCAGGTCAGCCAGTAGGTGGATAGCACTGAACACTGCATCCAAGGGAGATGCCAGAGCACAGCCCTGTTAGCATTTCCCACAGGGTCCCTAATACATTCATGTGCTCCCTGCCTGCCACCAGTATCTTCTAGCAGCCAGAACTGGACCCTAGCAGGAAGGGACAGCCACATGTAAGGCTGCCAGCCCTAAACCCTTGCTTGTACCCTCTCTGAATACTCAGAGGGCTGCTGGGTGTCAGAGAGGGAAAGTGTATGACACTATCCCTGGAGGAAATCGCGGCCTGTACAGTACCAAGGGCTGCTGGTGCTTTGTCAGCAAATGCCATTAACAGTCAGCCCAGGCCTCTGCCTTCAACGTCCCGTGTGACTGAACTGGCTTCTCTCCTTCCTCTTCTTGGAGCTCAAGGTCCTCCCTGCCCTGTGTCAGCTGGGCCTGGAGTGGTGTCAGGAGGGAGTATCCCTGTTGGAGGGGGAATCTGAGCAGGGCCAGGCTGTGTGTATATCCCCTAGTGCAGGGGACAGGGAAAGACGTGCCCTGCTTTGGGCATTCCGCACAACATCTCTCCAGTTGCCCTTGGCTTTCCTTGTTCCTCACAGCAGCACTTTCTCTGTTGCAATCAGGCTGCTTCCCACGTGGTTTCCAGCCCATCCATCACGGCTCTGGTGTCACTGCCGCCAGGTTTACCTTCCCATGAGCTACTGCTATGCCAAGCGTTTGTCAGCAGAAGAGGACGAGCTTATACGGAGCTTGCGGCAGGTAAGGAAGGAGCTGATCCTGCTGGACAAGGATACATGGCTCCATGACCACTTGCTGTGCTGGCCATGCCCTTGTGAGCCAGCCTCTGGCTTGCCAAGTGGCAGCTCTCATAACCTGCATGGTCTCTGTCAGACAGCAGAGCCAGCTCCCAGCAGTAACTGCCCCGGGTACTTGCTCCTGGCTGGCCAGGCTGCCCTTTGTTGTCTTGTGCCAGGAGCTGTATGTGCAAGACTACGCCAGCATAGACTGGCCAGCACAGAGGAACAACGTGGCTGCCTGTGATGTGTACACTCCACATAGCTGGCTGCTGGGTGCTGCCTACGGTGAGTGCAGGAGCTGCTGCAAGGAATACTGAAGCTGCCGTGTACCCTCAGAGCTCTTTAGGGTCTACTACCAGCTACTGGTGTATGCCCTGTAGCTGGGATGGAGACAGGAATTATGTGGTCTATGGGGTTCTCTCTCCCCGAGAGCAGCAGGGCCTTGTGCTCCTGTCCTCCGGCCACTCTGGGGCAGAGCTTTGCTCCATCCTGATGCTTTGCTCAACCGGTTGTTGTGTGAGTTCGGGTGCAGCCTGCCACAGCAAGTGGATCTGGCTGCACGGGGTGGGGTTTTTTTCATTGCGTGTCCCTTTCTTCTTTTGTAGCCATCATGAACGTGTATGAAGCTCACCACAGTACTCACCTGCGGCAGCGAGCCATCGCAGAGCTGTATGACCACATTAAGGCTGATGATAGATTCACCAAGTGCATCAGCATCGGACCAGTAGGACACTTGCTGTTAATCCTTTAATATCTCACTCTTTCTTCTTTAAGGTCCAGCTTGTGCAATTGTGGCATGTAATAATCACCAGATCTTGCTCAACTCCTGTTGCTCCTGATGCTCAA
The DNA here is from genome assembly GCA_013397755.1 of Cnemophilus loriae. NCBI lineage: Eukaryota > Metazoa > Chordata > Aves > Passeriformes > Corvidae > Cnemophilus > Cnemophilus loriae. The sequence continues at coordinate 25,192 of VZTF01006148.1, read as the reverse complement.
GAGCTTAAGGCTAACAGGGCACAGGAGATGCAGAGGGCATGGGGACAGCTGTGGCCCTGGTGAGAAGTATCTCTCCTTGAGGTCCAGAGAGATGATCTGAGAGGAAGCTCTGGAGTAATCTCATGGCACCTGCCCCACTAACTCAGCTATGCTGGGTGATGCCACAGGTGGAGCCATTGGGATCAAGGCTGAGACAACCTCTGGATGGCTTTGTGTTGAGTGAGGGGGATGTATGTCTCTGGGGCTGGAAAAAGCTCTATCCACAGCAGTGACAATGCTCCTCTTGGCAGATCTCCAAGACAATCAACATGCTGGTTCGCTGGTTCATGGAAGGGAAGGACTCCCCAGCTTTTCAGGAGCATGTGTCCAGGATCCCTGACTATCTCTGGTAAGGGCTGAGTGTGACCCACCTGGCACAGCACAGGGCTCTGATCCCTGTGGATTAAGCACACCATGGCTCCTGACTTGCCTCCTGGTGCTCCCACTGTGCCTGTGCTGCAGCACTGTGCTCTCTCCTCCCACAGGCTGGGCCTCGACGGCATGAAGATGCAGGTGAAGTGCTGTAGGAATTCACCTGTGACTGAAGGGACCCTGGTGTACTGGGGCAGTCCGTGGAGTGATGGGATAGCGTGTTCATCCCAAGCCTGAGCTCCTGGCGTCTCACCTCTGGTGCCTGGCGGCCTTCTCACTGCCACTTCTGCCAGCCGTGCCAGGAGGGAGTACTGTCTGTCTTGATAGTTTGCCTCCCTATGTCTGGGAGCTGAGAGGACAGCTCTAGGCCTCTGTTCTCTCCATCCTCATGAGTCCTGGGAGAAGGGCAGGAGAAAGCCAGGCCCCTGATCCTGCATGTGGGCCGAGCTCTGCTTCTCTCAGAGCCATTGTGTCCTACTGTTCCTTAATGCTAGCCACCTCTCCTGCCTTGGCTGTGCACAGGGCAGGCTGAAGCAGCTGTCTTATTTTGTGTTCCCTTGCTGTCCCTTGACCTGCTGCATTTGTCCTCTCTGTGCCAATATGTCAGCCGTGATGCAGGGTGACATAAAACAAGGTGGAGGGAGCTACTAGGGGTAATGCAGGAGGGATGTGATGTCCCATAGTCCCCACAGCTGAGTCAGGCTGCTACTAGTACCTGCCTCTCACTATCTATTTTCTCTTTTCCAGGGCACAAATGGATCCCAGCTCTGGGATACTGCTTTTGCCATCCAAGCCTTCTTGGAGGTAATGCACCCTTCAGTGCTATGTGCTGTCTTGGGAAAATGGTCTCTGCTCATGTGTCCTCGAATACCAGAGCTCCTGCTGTGCACCCCCTTGGAGCTCTGCTGTGCCAGTTCTGGCCTGGCATTCTGTGACTGAGCTGGGAAAACATGTCTGGCTACAGCCACTTGCTGACTGGTCACTGTGCATCTCTGTTTCTAGGCAGAAGCCCAGGAGATGCCTGAATTCACCTCCTGCCTCCAGAACGCCCATGGGTTCCTCCAGTTCTCCCAGGTGAGCAGAGATGGTCAGTGGTGTCTCATGCACTGGCTGTGCAGGCTTGGCTGTTGCTCAGAACCCTGTGGGATGCCTTCTGAAGAGAGCTTCTGAAGGGCTGACTAGCAAAGTCCCAGGCCCAGCCTCCTGTTTTCTACTCCCTGTTTTCAGGGAACCATCTTTGAAGCTTGGAGAGGACCTTAGCAAGGCCCAGGAATGCTTGGGTTGTCTGCCTGAGCTCAGAGAGGCCAGAAAACTGAAAGCTTAGGCTTTTTTGCCTTTCATCTTGTCTGGTACCAACACATTTGAGGCACCCTTCTGGGAAACCCAAGATCTTTAGATAGTGACTGTATGAACTCAGCTTCTGCTGGCCAGGCCGGCAGTGGCTCAAGGTGAGGGTCACTGTCACCAGCAGGTTGGTGCAGATACAGTCATGGGTCTTGTTCTCGGTTCTGCCAACGGGAACATTGAAAACAGATAGTTCCCTGGCAAGCAAGCTCCCAAAGGGGTCTTTAGCAACACTTGCTGAAACCAGGCCAAAAGGTGATTTCTCTGCTCCAGAGCTGACCTCTTTCCTGTCTACTTCCCTCAGTGGAAGGAAGGTACTGTCCACTTCCACATGGTTCTGCACCTGCAATGGTTTCAGCCCATGGTCCTGCAGCCAGGCACCTCTAGGCTGCCCTGACTTCTTTCTTGTCTCCTGCAGATCCCAGAGAACCCACCCGACTACCAGAAATATTATCGCCATATGAACAAGGTATGATGGCTTGCACTGGTCTCTCAAGGACGCATGACTGGGGCAGGGATTTGGGCAGAGGGAATAGCAACTAGGGGCAGCACCTGCTCTCTTCCGAGAATAGAGTGGGTGAGGGAAGGTCATCCTGCTCCCTAAGCCCATGTGATCCTTTTCCAGGGTGGCTTCCCCTTCAGCACCCGGGACTGCGGCTGGATCGTGGCAGACTGCACAGCAGAGGGGCTGAAGGCAGTTATGCTGCTGCAGGAGAAGTGTCCATTTATAGCCAATCTTGTGCCCACTGAGCGCCTCTTTGATGCTGTGAATGTGGTAAGAGCTGCAAAAATTAGGCCAAGGGACATGCAGGACTGTAAGAGGAGCCAAGGCCCAAGGAATTGTTAGATCTGGTGTTAGACCTGGTATTATATCTGGTATTAGATCTGGTTAGATCTGAGCTAGTATGAGGCCTGGTGTGGCAACACTCTTTGTTGTGATTCAGAGCTGCCTATGTGACCTAATGTCACATGATGGCCCAGATTGGGCCTGCCTGTCGCGATGGTTTGAGACCTGGGTTTTCTGCCAGCCCCATAGACCTGTTAGTCTGACTTTGTCCTCACAGCTGGCTTGGGGCCAGACTGGAGTAGTACTGCCCATGAGGTTGTCCCACCCCCGTCTCTGCTTGTCTGGGCAGTTGCTGAGCATGAAGAACTCGGATGGAGGCTTTGCCACGTATGAAACCAAGCGAGGAGGCCACTTACTGGAGCTGTTGAACCCCTCGGAGGTGTTTGGTAAGGGGAGCTGTGGGGGTTGATTGTCCTGCCCACTGTGAAGGGACAAAGTGGCCTGGGTTCACCATGCCCAGTGGGTGCCTGACAGAGGATCAGTGTGCCCTGGGTCTGAGGGACAGGCTGGCAGTGGCTGGCCTGGAGGCTTGCCCACACAGGGGCTGTGGCACTGATACCCTTTGCCTGCTGGCAGGTGACATCATGATTGACTACACATATGTGGAATGCACATCAGCTGTCATGCAGGCACTGAGACACTTCCAGAGCCGGTTCCCTGAGCACCGAGCTCTGGAGATCAGGTGAGGCACTGAGATGAGAGCTGGGCAGGGAAGAAGACAGGCTCACTGTCCCGAGCTGCCTGCCATGGCCTCCTGAACAATGTAGCTGCCTGTCTGCATGCTCTTGTCTCTCGTGCCCTCCAATAATGAGACCCTCAGATGGGGCTGATGGAGCCCCCAGTGAAGCAGACACTGAGTTTGAGCTGCTTCTGAAGTGGATGACTTCTTTCCTATCCAGGGAGACTCTGAAGAAGGGCCTGGATTTCTGTCGCAAGAAGCAGCGAGCGGATGGGTCCTGGGAAGGGTAAGCTGTGTTCTCAGCACCCAGTTTTCTTCTGGCTGCCCCAGTGTGAGAGGGATCATAATTTGCAAGCATTCCTGGTTGGCAGGATCTGTGTGAGGGAAAGTAGGGGCTGATCTTCCTCTAGCTGCTGTGCTTTGCTCTCAGTCACTCTTCTTCCAGCCCAGGTAGAACAAGTACCTTGTGCAGTGCACAAGATCCAGAGAAGTTTGGGGTGGCTCTAGCTCCTGTGGTCCCAGTTCTGCTGACACTTGAGTTAGCTGGGAGCAGGTGCTGGTGGGACTGGATATGGCTGGGCCATAAGGGAAGGCAGGCTGCAGCTCTGTGCCTGGTTCTGTTCTTCTGTGAATGCAGCTATGTTGCAGCCTGCCTCTCCCTGGGGCCTCGCACCCCTGACAGTGCTGCTCTCCCCTTCTTTGTAGGAGCTGGGGAGTTTGTTTCACCTATGGCACCTGGTTTGGTCTGGAGGCGTTTGCCAGCATGCAGCACATGTACCACGATGGGTGAGAAGGGGATGTCTGAGTGACCTGCCCCTACCTACCTCCTGGGCCAGGGTAGGACTCGATGGTGGGGCTGGATGGATGCCCTAGCTGCACACGGACTCTTCTGCCTCAGGGACTGCTCCTCCCAAATCCTGTGCCTGCAATGTGGCCAGGGCACTTGCTGCCTGACCCTCAAACTCTTGGGGCAGTCCCGGCCACGGGCACCGCTTCTCTTTGCAGCTGAGAACTGTGGGCATCCAAACACTCTCTGTCCCCAGCCCTGTCTTGATTCTGGCCCCCATCTCTGCAGGACTGTCTGCCAAGAGGTAGCCCAGGCCTGCCAGTTCCTCATCTCCAAGCAGATGGCAGATGGTGGGTGGGGAGAGGATTTCGAGTCCTGTGAGCAGCGCATGTACGTGCAGAGTGCTGAGTCGCAGATCCACAACACCTGTTGGGCCCTGCTGGGGCTCATGGCTGTCAGGTAAGAGCAGCCCCACCTGGCCCCAGCGCTTAGGGAAAAGAGATGCAAGCTGGGTTGGGTGGCCTTGGGCCTGGCTGGTGTGACCCAGTGCAAAGCAAAGCTTTTGATCATGACTACAGGCCTCCAGCCTGGGAAAATGGTGCCATATTCATAATATCTAGTGTCTTGGGGTTGTGGGGAGCCCTTCCCAGAGCACTCAGCATGCCTGAGGCAGGCTCGGGGCAGCCTGGAGGTGGTTGAGTTCTCCAGGCATGTGGATGGGGGGGTTGCAGATCGTTTGGATAAAGATGCTCACATTTACCTTGTGCTTTGCAGGTACCCTGACATTAGTGTGCTGGAAAGGGGCATTAAAGTGTTGATGGATAAGCAGCTGCCCAACGGGGACTGGCCTCAGGTACATCTTTAGTCTTTCCAAGGTGTTCCTGAACATGCGTCAGTCCCCTGTCACTCATACCATTCTGCTCTCTGCTTGTCTCCCAGGAGAACATTGCTGGGGTGTTCAACAAGTCATGTGCCATCAGTTACACTGCGTACCGCAACATCTTCCCCATCTGGACACTGGGGCGGTTCTGCCGGCTGCACCCCAACAGCCCTCTGGCTGGGCAGCTGCCAGCCAGAGCCAGACCCTCAGCTGGGGCAGGGCAGGAGGAGCAGGGAGCCTTGTCTGCTTGAACCTGGGACACTGGGGATGCCATGGCCCTGGACTTGTCTTGGATCCCGGTGTCTGCATGGGGCCATGGCAGTATGTGCTGCATGAGATATCTCAGTGCTGACCTTAGCATGTGGACTGCTGCCTCTGCCAGAGAGGGGTGCTGCGCCGGTGCTGCAGAGCCTCTGCTTGCTGTTGAACCTCTTCTAAACATTCCCTTTCTAAGGTTTTTTCCAGGTATATTCTCCATCCCCAGATGGGGAGCGAAGTGCCTTCAGACCGTTTTGAAGATCTGACAAAGCTGCCAAGCTATGTTGTATTCCACATCTGGACAGACTCTCATCCTGGGTTGCAAGGCTGCCTTTATTGTCACAGGTTGTCTGTCTATACCAAGAGTGTGGGATTTGGGGCCTCCCCTGGTGCCCACCATTGTGGGGGGTGGGGAGGCACTGCACCATCCCTGCTGAGCTGACCTCTGTACTGTGGGTGCCAGTGATGGCCTTTGAATTGCTCACTCTGCTCTGGAGCCTGTGCTGGGAGGGGAGGAGACCTGTCCTCCCCCAGATGTGTGGTAAAAGGAGTGCTTTGTTTAATTTTGTTATTGTCCTGTCCCCCAGCTGGTGGCACCTAGCTTCCACAGGTGAAGTCGCCACCAGCCCTTGGAAAAGGGGCAGCTGAAGCAGAAAGCCGTGAGGTGGTTGACATCATGGCACAGCCTGAGCCCCAGGGCTCCAGCCTTCCCCCAGCTCAGGCCATGGTGCTGTGGGGCATTCACAGGTCATTGTCAGAGCTGGAAGTCAGATGGGATAATAAATTGCTAAGGGTGATGCAAGAGGACCTTCACTGTGTTCTGCTTTCTGTCTGCTAGTGTGTGTCCCAGGCAGAGGGGAGCTGGCACACCAGCCTCATGTCATGTGGCTTGGGTTGCTTGTCCCCAGGTATATGGGCACCATATCTACCAAACCATGCTGGGAGCCTGTGCCTTCTCTGCTGCATTTAGCCCCAGAAAAATATAATCAAGGAAGCAGCTGGCTAAAGAGGATTGATCACTTCCCTCATCCTGCTGCTTACACTCATGCAGATAAGCAAGATAGAAAAACTTACTTAAGAAGATTCAACTCAGGCTGTCTCAACTCAGCCCTGTTTGCCTTTTCCAAATTCTGGACATCTTTACACCTGTCTGTGATATTATTCTGCATTTAAATTTCTTCTTGCTGAAACTGGATTATTCAAGTGTCACGCGGTGATGTGTCTTGAGAGGACATGGCTGTGTGGATTTCACCTATTGTTAAAATCTCCTCCAAGCTGCAATTTTGGATTGAGCACATGCAGAAGAGATCAAGTAGATACAGGATATATTCAGTATAATTCTTGTTTGATAGAACTGCTTCTTCCAGGAGTCCTCTGACACTTTTTCCAAGGATCTTCTAGAGTGTTTTGATCTCTGATTTCAGAGATCCCAGGTGTCAGTCCTAGACTACTTCCAGGATGCTACCTGAGGTGATTTTTCTCTTTTGGAGAAACTCTCAGCTCTGGAATCTGTTCAAGATTCATCCCAGGCATCTGGAGTCTTTTGATCTATGGTTTTGGGACCTGACATCCTAGGTGGCAGCTCCGGACTTCTCCAAGAAAACTTCCTGAGATTATTTTTCTGTTTTGGAGGAAATCTGTTTCTGTTTCTCAGGAGTTGTAGCACATGAAAAGAGAGATACAAATGTGGACTAGTTTTTTACATGCAATACAAAGAGAGCCAAGATTTAGCCATGACTGTGGTGATCCTAAGCACTGTCTCTTGACATGATGCCACCCACTTTGTCCCACATCCACTTCCAGTGTCATGGTATACTTAGGAGAAGGCAAGTGACCCTCAGGGTCCATACAGGGATCGGTACTGTTTAATATTTTTATGAATGACGTGGATCCTCATGTCATTCGTAAAATGAGTGCACCCTCTGCAAGTTTGCAGATGACACCAAGCTGAGGGTTCAGTGACACACCTGAAGGACTGAATGTGATACAAAGGGACCTGGACAAGCTCAAGAAGTGTCCCACGGAAGCCTCATGGGGTTCAACAAGGCCAAGTGCTGGTGCTGCACCTGAGTCTGGGCAACTCTCAGCATTAATCCAGCTTCGGCGATGAAGGGATTGAGAGCAGTCTTGCCAAGGAGGACTGGGGGGGTGCTGGTGGGTGAGAGCTGTACATGCCTTGGCCATGTGCACTCAGCCCCAGAAACCAACCATGTCCTGGGCTGATCCCACAGCATGGGCAGCAGGACAGGGAATTCTGGCCCTCTGCCCTGCTCAGGTGAGACTTGAGTGCCTGCAGAGCTGTGTCCAGCACTGGGGTCCCAACACAGGAAGGACATGGAGCTGTTTGAGCAAATCCAGAGGAGACCATGGAGATGTTCCAAGGGCTGGAACCCTCTGCTGTGAGGAAGGGGTAAGAGCTGAGGGTGTTCAGCTTGGAGAAGAAAAGGCTCCAGGGAGACCTTAGAGCCTCTTCTGCCGCCTAAAGGGTTTCCAAGAGAGCTGGAGAGGGACAAGGGTCTGGAGGGCCAGGACAGCAGGGAATGGCTTCACACTGCCAGAGGGCAGGGTTAGATGGGATATTGGGAAGAAATTCTTCCCTATTAGGTTGCTGAGACCCCAGCACGGGCTGCCCGGAGAAGCTGTGGCTGCCTCATCTCTGGAAGTGTCCAAGGCCAGGCTGGATGGGGCTTGGAGCAACCTGGTCTGGTGGAAGGTGTCCTTGTGTGTGGCATGGGGGTGCAATGACATAAGCTTTAAGGTACCTTCCAGCCCAAGCCATTCCATGACTCTATGACTCTATGACTTTATGACCTACCTGCTGCTGAGCATGGGGCACTGCCAAGCAATGTGAGATATGAGGCAGTGAGGAAGCAGTGGCATAAGGAGGGGCACGTTCATCACAGGCGTCAATTCTCTGAGGAGAAAGATGAGGAAGGAGGCTGCTGACTGCTCGCGTCTTCTACACTACACTTTCCCCTCTGAGCAGGAAGGCTCGTGTTCCCCCAGGACAGAAGGAGGCTAACCACCCCTACATCCTACCTAACCCATGCTACAGCATCCTCTCTGGGACAAAGGCTCCTGTCCTCTCAGGACAGAAGGAAACTGCTAATCACCTCTTTGACCCTACAGAAACCCTTCTGGGCAGGAAGGCTCCTGCCTCCCCGGAACAGGCACTGTGATTTTGAGTGGAAAGGATGAGGAAGGAGGAGGAGGCTACTGGTTAACTACTGCTTCTACCCAAGAGGATCCCTTTCAGGCAGGAAGGTTCTTGCTCTCCCAGGACAGGAACTGTGGTTTTGGGCAGGGCAGCAGCCATGGACACCGTCAGCCTGTACCAGCTGTTGGATTCTGCCATAAAGGGCAAGGCCGATGCCAACTTTGCAGTCCTGTGAAAACTTCTGCAGGCCATGCTGGAGCAGCAGGTGCTCGCCCACCAGGCAGCACTTGCTCGTGTATCTCCCCACTTCCTTAGCAGCACTTGCCACTGACCTCCCTGCCCAGGCAGTGGTTGAACCTGTGGGAGCAGCTCTTTGCCGTTCGGATGGGATTTCATGCTCCAGCAAGGAGCCTGTCTCTGGCAGGAGGTGCTGGGTCCATCCCTGCTGACTCAGGCTGTGTGATGGGCTCCCCAGGGCAGGATGGGGGATTCTAGGCCACGGGTTTGTGCCAAGGTCTCCACGAGGAGGTGGGCAAGATGAACATGGAGCAATCCAGCATGGGACAGGACATAAAGACAATGCAGCAGGCACTTGGCCGCTGAGCTGCCACCAGTTCCCCTGAGAGGGAGCTGAATGCCCACCCCCTCCTCGTTGTTCTCTATCTCCCTGTCGCCCCTGCCCTGCATCCCTGGGTGATGTCACCTTTGGGCTCTTGTGGGGTACTTGACTCTGGCTTTGTGAACTGGGGCTTTAGGGGACGGGATGGGGACAGGGTGGGGGGATGCTGAGTCTACCCTTGCTGCTGCTCTTCTTGTCCCCATCAAAATGGTTCCATTTGCCTCCTTTTTCCAGGAGCGCTATGGGGTCTGGTCTGCCTCTGCTGAGCCCTCCACTTCATCCATGGACACCCCCAGATCAGGTCTAGAGTTGGAGGTGAAGGGACCAGGTACACAGCTGGCACCTAGGACCAGAGCCAAAGGACACAGCCTGTTTCCCTGGGGTCCCAAACAGGAATGCAGAGAGCACCAGGGATCCCTGAGAAGTGGGCAGGTGCCCCCTCAGATCCAGTCTGGTGCCTGTGCTACCACCCCGGGAATGCAGTCAAGTCCCAACAGCGTTAAGAGAACCATCCTGAGGACACTAGCAGCATCCTGGGACAGCCAGACGACCATCCCATGGGTGCAGCCAGGAACCTCTGGCACCCAGACCACCATCCCAGGGATGCAGCCAGCATCTCCAGGGACTCAAGGAGGAGAAGCAGGGCTTCAGCCATGTTCCACTGGCATGAAATGCAGTCTTCCTGGTGCTGAGAAAGCCCATGCTGCAGACACCCCTAGTGCTCTGGGGACACAGAGGGATGCCACAAGCTAGGTGGCGTGTGGATACCTTGGGTCAGAGCCTGCCCCGAGGGCAAGATCACCTGACTGACAGTATGTCCCCTTGGACAATGTCCTTCTAGGCCAGGAGAGCATCATCAGAGAGCTGGACCAGCTGTGGAGCCAGGTGTCCTCCCTGCAGTGCCTGGCCAGTGACCTGCAGGATGAGAAGGACAAGGTGAGCCAGCAGCAGTCCCAGAGGGATTTGCACCAATGCAAGATGGGGTTTGGGCAGGGAGGAGGCAGCTGAGGGGAGCTGTGCTGGGACAACATGGGGTCCATGTCCTGATTCTGCCACCACCGCCCATCCCAGATCAGGCAGCTGGAGGATGCCATCGGAAAGCTAAGGAAGGATGGAGCCTAGTGGAAAGTGGATATGAGCAATCAGCTCTCCCTGCAGCTGGGGTAAGAGGGTGGGAGAGGGTTTTGTAGCCTATGGGGCTGCAAAGGGAGCCCAGTGGAGCTGGGAGCATCCCAATTTGCGGGCAAGAGACAGCACCTGAGTGGCCCTATGGAGGCAAAGTCTGCCCCTGCCCTCATCTCACTGTCCAGGTCTGCACTGCAGGAGACAAAATAGGAGCTGGAGGAGCTGGGGGAGATGAGCGTAGGGAGAGAAAACAAAGGAGGCTTAGTAAAAGAACCAAGACCTCTTGTTTAAATAAAGGAAGCTTATTCCGCTGAGCCGGGGAGAAGATGTAACAAAGTTTCTAAAATGTAACAGAAAGAACCGCAGTAGTTCTCAATAAGCTGTAACAAAACGCTTCTTCCGAAAGAAATGGTCTGATGCTCGAATCATTTATTCTAGTGGCTGTCTAGAGGCATGTTAATTTAATTTGATGGTAAAAATATTATAAAAACTCTATGCTTTTCTACTAAATGTTTCTGGCCTTACTACTGTCTGGGAACCGTGCGTTACATGCCAATACACCGCAGAATGGCGCCTGCTTAACTGGGACCTGAAATCTCTGAGACTATTCTGGACCGGCGGTGTATTGCCAACTGAATCGAAAGGTGGATTTCAAGAATTGTCGAGGACATCCTCAATGCAGGCTAAGGAACAGGTCAGCCTTGCAAGAAGTTTGGGAAAAAAAAAATTTTATAGAAAAACAAGAAACAAACAAACAAACAAAAAACAAAACAAACAACAAACAAACAAAAAACAAAACAAAAAAACAACCAAACAAAAAAAAACCCAACAAAAAACGCAACCAACCAAAAAAAATCAAACACAAAACCCCTATATATATAGGAGCAAGGTTATAGAATTCAAGAAAAAAAGCTTATACAACTTCTTACATGGGTGAAGGCTAACTGTCCGTGGTATGAAGTAAAGGAATTGTATAACCTTGAAAACTGCAAGCAAGTGGGTGATTCTTTAAAGACTCGTCAGTCGAAGAACCTTGAGGTTAATCCTGATGAATTTATTACATGGCGAATTGTTTATTCTGCATTACAAGCTTTTCATAATTCCGAAGACATAGTACTCCCAACCATAAATTCTCCTGCAGATGCTTCCCCTGCACCCACAGCACTGCTTTCATGTTCTAATTTGCTTGCTTTGCATGTGGAGGAGGGGACCACTGGGGAGGAAAATGAAATTGAGCTTGTAGAAAAAATCTGTGATTCGTATTCTAAAATACTGTCGCAACAGCTAAAAATTATGGCTGCCACACCATCTACTAATGCAAAAGTGTGACACCATCTACTGACATCCAGAGAGGACAGTGGGGGCTTGTGTCGCCCTGAGTGCCCCTCCCTGTTCCCCCCCAACCCACACAAGCTGCCACGGGGCGAGGGGGGAAGCCCGAACTGAGACCTGCTGCTCATCCGAGACTCACAGAATGGACCGTACCAGAGCAAACTGCTGCGGAGAACCATCAGCATCCCGGTGGAGGGGCACCCACACCCCAAGCAGTGCAATCAGTGTCACCAGTGACAGCATCCTCTGCTGCTGCCACCACCACAACCACAATAAATGACACATAGGTTCGCCTTATACCTACAGCTTTAAATGGACCCCTTCCTTTTAAATGTCATGCATTGTTACTCAGGAGATCATCATAATCTAAAACTGGACTTTTTATTTTACCAGGAATCATCGACTCTGATTCTAGGGGTGAAATAAAAATCATGGCTTGGACTCCTAATCCACCTTGTACTATTCCAGCAGGATCGTGAATTGCTCAACTGATACCACGCCCTATACTACCTGACGTGCAACCAATACCATCTGTCAATGCTAATACTGGCACTGGAGGTTTTGAGAGTACAGGTACTCCTAACATTTATTGGTCTAAACTTATATCTGTACAGCAACCTTTCTCTAACTTGTGTTATAGATGGCAAGTCATTTACGGGACTAATAGATACTGGAGCAGACATAACCATCATCAGCAAACATGAATGGCCACCCACATGGCCCTTGACAAGTCCAGCAGCAATCGTTGCAGGCGTTGGAGGTCAGCAAATGCCACAGCAGCCAGCGAAAGGACTCATAGTACATGGGCCAGAAGCGAAACAAGCATAGCTCAAACCGTATGTACTTTCTACTCCATGTACACTGTGGAGACGAGATCTATTGTCACAGTGGAGACTGATTTTGACAACAAATTTTTAAAAGGGGCCACTGATGTGCAGCTGAGACTTAAATTCACATGGAACACAAATACTTCTGTGTGAGTGCCTCAGTGGCCCCTTAAAAAAGACAGGCTGCAACAAGCAAGAACTGGTCAAAGAACAATTGGATCTGGGAAACATAATCCCTTCTACTAGTCCATGGAACACTTCAATACTTGTGATTCCGAAAAAGACTGGCAAATGGAGACTCTTACAAGATCTGAGAGCTATCAATGCAGTAACGGCCCCGACGAGTACACAGCAACCCGGAATTTCTAATCCAGCAATGATCCCTGAAAACTGGAAATTGTTAATTATTGACTTACAATATTGTTTTTTCACAGTTGCCTTACATCCTGATGATGCACCTCATTTTGCTTTTTCATTACCATCCTTGAACAACAGTGAATCTGTGCGAAGGTATCACTGGATTATGTCACCACAAGGAATGAAAAACAGTCCTACAATATGCCAATTTGTGGTAGCAAGTGCTTTACAAGTGGTGAGGCAACAATTTTCAAAGGTTTTATTGTATCATTATATGGATGATATACTGCTAGCAGCAGATGACTCTGTTGTACCGCAAAACTGTTTCACCTTTTTGCATTTTTCTCTTGAGTCTTTGTATTGCAGCAGACAAAGTTCAAACTGTACCACCGTAGAAATACCTAGGGTTTCTATTATTTGAACAGAAAATTGTTGCTCAGCCCGTTGTGCTGCAGACCTCTATTAAAACACTAAATAATTTGCAAAAATTATCAGGAACTATTAATTGGCTCAGACCTACCCTTGGTATCTCCACTGAGGAATTGTCACCTTTGTTTAATTTACTTAAGGGAGACGCAGATTTAACAGCTATCGAGCTGGATGCAGAAGCCCGTGAAGCATTGCAACTTGTAACAAATAAAATTCAGACAGCTTTTGTATCCAGACAACAAGCAGAGTTGCCACTGAGGCTTTTTCTTATCCTGGCTGAATTCCAAACGTATGCACTAATAGCACAGTGGTGTGATGGTAAACAACAATTCTGGATGATTGAGCGGGTGTTTTTACCTCACACATTCTCAAAAACAGTAACTACATTGATTGACATGATTGTTAGACTTGTTTCCATAGGACAAAAAAGATGCCAAATCCTAAGCGGGGAAGATCCTTCTCACCTTCACATTCTTTTGTCTGCAGACTTTTTTCAGGATATGTTCTGAGAAACATTATCTTTACAGGCTGCCCTGAAAGACTTCATTGTTAATTTTTTGCCTAAAGATAAACTCTTGCAATGTTTAAAAGATCCTGCTTTACAGCCGTATGGGTTTTCCAACATCATCACAGCCACTTCCTGGAACAAAGACAGTTTTCATCAATGGCTCTGGGAAAACCCAGAAAGCAGTTGTTGCCTGGAAAAATTTAGCAGGGGATTGGGAAAACTCTGTGATTTTTCAGCCAGGATCAACAGAGCTGGTCAAATTAGCAGCCACTTAGAGGCCTTTCAATTGTTCAAAAATCAGCCCTTCAACTTAATATCATATTCCTTGGATGTAGTTGGTATTTTAAAGCGAATTGAACATTCCTTTCTAGAAGAGGTACACAACAAAAAATTGTTTATATTGTCGTCTACTTTGTATGATTATGTTCGATGCAGATCTCATTGTTTTTATGTTATGCGTCTTAGGTCTCATTCATCTTTGCCTGGACCTCTGATGGAAGGCAATGCATTTGCGGACGCCTTAACTGTGATGGCAACAATTCCAAATCAGATTACACAGACAAAGTTGTCACATTAATTTTATTATCAGATTGGAAAAGCTTTAAGTAAACAATTTAATCATACTTTTTCTCAAGCTAGACAAATTGTTCATTCTTGCCCTCAATGTGCATGCTTAACACCTTTACCTACTACAATAGGTACAAATCCAAGAGGATTAGGCATCAATAAAATTTGGCAGATGGATGTTACACACATTTCCTCTTTTGGCACCTTAAAATATGTGCGTGTATCAGCTGACACATATTCCAAATTTTTTATTGCCTCTGCTCATAAAGGGGAAAGGGCAAGAGATGCCATTCAGCACATGTTGTGAGCTGCTGCTACTTTAGGAGTTCCTAACGTGGAACGCACACATGCCCTTTTAAAGAATATGTTTCTTAAACAAAAGAGGTGGAATCCCCTTGGTATAATACCTCAGGAACAATTGGACAGAACAACATTTGTTTTAAATTTCTTAAATATTTCCAGATTTGATAACAAAACAGCAAGTGAAAGAAGGTTTTCCCATGATGCTTTAACAGATTCTCAACCACTTGTTTATTATAAAGATTTGCAGAGTAGACAATGGCTAGGCCCTGTGCCTTTGCTAACATGGGGGTGTGGTTATGGTTGTGTTTCTCTGTCCACAGGAGCTCACTGGCTACCTGCGAAGAGCATCAAACCTGCTGCAGAGGGAATGAACACTTGAAGGCATCACAATTCTGGTTTGGTAATCAGCTACAATGGGTTTAGGCACAACATACATAGCCTTTTTTGTCATCCTCAGCAGATTCTCAAGGATGATGAATGAGGCATGGGTCGTGCAACCAAAGACCAGTGTTTGGCTCACATTAGCTAAAGCAATTAACCAATCTACCCTTCGTATATCCATGACCAGTCCTAGTGATCCATTTCAACATGTCTGTTTGGCATTCCTTTGATGAAGGATGAATGGAACAAATTATACAATCAAACAATTACACATGATTGTACAATTCCAGGTAAGCATAGATCGTCGTAGTGTTTGGGATCATGGCAATCTAATGCTGACCAATCTGCGGGATGGTACCTGGGCAGTGCTAATGGAGGCATGAGAAAAGTAAGTAACTTCCCTGCTCTCTCACTGCAGCCTCAGGAGGTGGATGTACTAGGCTCTATAAAAGCTCCTGTGTGTTTTTACCTTAATTATGCTAATGATCCAAAAGCGGACAACACGGGAGTCGATATAACTGGCACTGGCATTCACCGTAAGGCTTCTGCTTTGTGCAATTTTACTACTCCCTCACAAATCACAACAAAAATCAATGCAATAAATCTGCCTGATATTTCTAATATGTGGTGACAGAGCATAGAAAGGCATTCCAGGAAAAGCAGTTGGAGGTCCATGCACTTTTGGTCGTTTAACCACGTTTCATCCTAATCTCGAAACACAAACTAATTGTACACTACAACTTAAGTGAAACAAACATAATGCTGAGTCATTTGGCCCTGACTGTGACTCTGAGGCCGAATTCTGGAATCCTACAAAAAGACTTTTTAGTTCTTTAGTTGCCTCTATTGGTACTGTGCACGCCTTGAACACAATTAATAAACTAGGCTGTTGGCTTGCAAAGGAGAGTAATGCTACTAGTAATGCTTTAACACGATCATTAACAGATGTCGATTCTGTACATCATGCAACACTGCAAAACAGAGCAGCGATAAACTTTTTATTTGTAGCCCAGGGACACGGATGTGAAGACTTTGATGGAATGTGCTATATGAACCTGAGTGACCATTCTGAATCCATTCACAAAAGCATCCAGGAATTGAAGGAACTGTCAGGAGAACTGCAGCAAAACCAGGGATGGGATCCTTTCGGCTTGTTTTCTTGACTGGGAAGTTTCAATTTTGGACCTTGGGTGAAATGTGTAGTTGCCAAAGCAATAATGGGACTTGTAGCGCTTTTGATGATCATGCTGTGTTTGCCATGTATCTTTTCTTGTCTTCAATGGCTTATCAATCAAAACATAAAGCAAGTAATGCTAATGCATACAGACACTATAATGGCTTTGCAACACTTAATAAATAAAAAAGGGGGAGATGTAGAGCGAGAAAACAAAGGAGGCTTAGTAAAAGAAGAACAAAGACCTCTTGGTTAAATAAAGGAAGCTTATTCTGCTGAGCTGGGGAGAAGATGTAACAAAGTTTCTAAAATGTAACAGATAGAACTGCAGTAGTTTGCAATAAGCTATAATAAAACACTTGTTCCGAAAGAAATGGTCTGATGCTCGAATCATTTATTCTATTGGCTGTCTAGAGGCGTGTTAATTTAATTTGATGGTAAAAATATTATAAAAACTCTATGCTTTTCTACTAAATGTTTCTGGCCTTACTACTGTCTGGGAACCGTGCGTTACATGCCAATATGCTGCAGAAGATGAGAAAGAGCATCCTGGATCAGCTGATGTCCAGGAGGGCTGACCAGCTGCAGGGGCAGGTGAGGTCCTGAGGGAGCAGTTGCACCACCTCCCATCTCAGAGGGGTGCTCCTGGCAGAGTTCCTGACCACATTCCGCAGCTGGATGGAGTCTCTGAGCCTCCACAGTACCTGGATCTGGTGCTGCATCTGTCTCATCTCAGAGCTCATTCCTTCTCCTCTCCCTACAGGAAGACAAACTGATGGCGAGGGTGTGGAGCATGTGGCAGGAGCAGGAGAAGGCAGCACGCTCCAGGTGCAGCTCAGACACCGAGGTGCAGGTTGGAGAGCCACCCCTGCGCTACGAAAAGCTCCAGAAGCTGGCAGATTTCCTGGACTCATGGCTGCCCATGGTGGGGAAGTTGGATGTAGGGAGACAGCTGAGGTGGCCAAGCCAGGTAGGCAGATGGCAGCACAGGGGGCTTAGCTGAGGGCTGCCACAACCTCCCTGCTGCTTGGGCTTTGCTGTACTGGGGGGAAACCTCTCTCTGCCCCCACATGGGCTTGGATATGTCAGCAGCTTGGAAGGAAATTAAAGCTTTGATGCAAATGTCCTTCCGGCACTGAGGGCCCATGGCCACTGTCTGAGTATCCTGGGTCTGTCCCTGTGGGCCAGCTGGGCCCCTCTTGCGTGGTAGCACCTTGTCATGCTCCCTGAAACGGGACAAGGAGCTGCTGCAGCACATCCAGGATATTGTCATGTGCCTGCAATGAGAATGCGAGCGGCTCAGCTCTGTCACATGGGGCCTCCTGCAGGGCTTTCAACAGAAGAATAAAGATATTGAGGTACATGGCTGAAACCCTTGCAGTGTCAGAGCATCCCCCAACCTGTGGACTGCAAGGGATCTGTCCCCCTGCCGATCCATGTGGTTTCAAAGTGCCTTTCCCTGTTTTGTTTTTTTTTTTGCAGGGGGTGGAATGTGGTGGGTGCTCATAGCCAGGACACAGATCTGTCCCTGCTGCAGTGTCATGGGATACTTTCTGTGTTGGAAGGCTCTGTTCCAGTTCCTGGAGAAACAGAAGAAGGACAGAGCAGGGGAGCAGTACCTATTGCTGACAATCAATGGGGTACAGTTTTGAGGGGCTCCAGTGCCAGACCAAAGGTTCTCAGGCAGAGTGACAAAATGCTGCTTGTCCCTTGGGGGCTGGGTGGCAGAACTGACCTACAGGAAGGGAGAATTTCCAGACCAGCTGTGGTCTTTCCCTTGCCAGCTCCCTCTGTCTCCCTCCAGATACCTTTGGCTGGTGGGATCGACTCAGCAGGGGTGATGGGACAAGTGGGACCACACCTTCTGGAAAGCGGCACAATCCCTCTGCCCCTGAATGCTCTGGTTCTGCCTGTCATTCCTCCACCACTCTCCTGCCTTGTCCCTGCCAGAAGGCTGACAAAGCAGCCCTGGGCACTGTGTCAGGGACTGAAGATGGATCTGAGGCCTGAATTATTTGGTCTGTGGTTGTGCACTTCAACAAGATAATGTAGAAGAAGAACTTATTGTTAGTTGGTAGGACTAATATTCAGAAATGAAACTATGTATCCATCACCTGGTGAGATCTATCCTGTGAAAGGAGAACAATATATAATAAAGCCGTTGTTGGCACAGAGGTGTGATCACGGGCTGTTGCAACTTCATCTCATGCATTGGCCCCGCATGAGATGATGTTGAAACTGGCCACTCCCGAGGAGGAGATATAAGGTGTGGTCCTGGGGTGGAGGATGACGACATGATGTACACCATTTTTCATACAGAGGATGCCCTGAAGGTGCGCTGCCCTCCTGCCCCTCCTGCTCAGGAGCCATGCTCTATCTCCTTTTCCTACTCGGTGGCTTCTCCAGCATCCAAGGATCGGTATGTATTTATTGCTAACATGGCTAATAAATTTGACTTGCTTTGCTATTCTGACTGCATCTTGAGTTTTTTGTGCATGGGCATCCTCCTGAACCTGTAACAGGCACCCAAGTCAATTGCATCCAGTTTGAGGTGTGCACGGAGCGGCTGCAGGAGAGGATGCAGGAGGTGCTGAGCCATGTGTCCAGCCAGGACCAGCTCTGGCACTAGGTGCAGAAGCAGCTCAGTGACATGATGAACAGCAAGGTGAGGGTGTCTTCTTCTGCTGTGCAAAACTGGCACCTTGAAGGCTTGGCAGCCTGAGGCATCATCCCGCTGAGAATCCCCTCCTGGCTTTTTCCTGAGGACCATGTCCCATCCTGAGGCAGCTGGCTGAGGTGTGCATCTTTCCATAGCTGGAATGCCTGGAGCTGGGACCTTTCCGAAAACAGCTGGAGAAGATCTGGAAGAGCATCAAAGCACTCAAGGAGGGGATGAAGACAGAGCACGATGACGCTGCTGGGATAAGTGAATGTGATGTGGACAGTGATGACTTTGGGGACAGCAAGGGCACTGTTCCCTCCAGCTGTCCCAGCCAGTGCCCATCTGGTATCGGACCAATATAGCTGCCAAACAAACCATGGGGATGCTGACGAAGCAGCTGTGCCTTTTCCTCCCACCAGTAGCAGGTTCCCCACAGGAAAGGAGACAGGAAGAGCGGGCACCTGCAGGACAGAGCCCTCCTGAACCAGAACTGGGGTGTGGATGCAAAGGTTTCCAGGAGCAAGTGTGGGGGGACTGTGTCTTGTCCCCCAGGGTGAGATGCAACACGTGGTGCCCTAGAGCTGAATCATGACCTTTCTTCCTGGCAAGCCACAGGAAACACTTAACAAAGTGATTAAACTAGCATGAGGGCTGGCTGGACAGCAAAGGTGTCTGTGTCCTTCACCTCGCACCCACCAGTGGGGTGGGACCGTGCTGGGGAATGTGGGAGAATCCAAGCTCTACAACCTGAGGTTCTGCCTGCAAATGCTGTGGCTCCTGCAGTGATGCACCCACTACCATCCTGCTGCCCGCAAGGCAGTGCTGTTCCCCCCAGGAGCTCACTCAGACCTTTTCTCCCCACCTTAGGCAGATGCTGGCCCCTTATGAGTTCCTGTCCTGTGACCGGAACCTCAACATGCAAATTCCTGGCCCATGAGCAGCATCTGGCATAGGTGACATCAGAGGACTGTGGTGGTGGGACGGAGGGAAGTGGGTGCTGGCAGTGCCCTACTGTGCCAGGCATGAGGGTACCTTGGGAGTCTGACGTTGCTGAGCCCCATCTGCAGTCCTGCCCATGAGCAGGAGGGTGGGGACCCCTCCCTGAGGGGTGTAAGGCAAAGAATGCCGAGGGGTACAAACCTCTGGGTCTTGGGGCGCTGCCCCGAGCAGGAGTGGGTCTTTTGTTCCCTGTCACCTACCCGAGACTCCTGCCTTCCACAGGCACATCGAGACTATCTTGCGCTTGCCACCACTGCCCCTCAGCCCCACTGATCACCCCCACAACATTGCCAAGGAGGCACCACAGCACAGCCACAGGTAGGGGACCTGAGCACCCATGCGTGGCACCCAGGGTTTAGGGAGGGCTGATGAAGGAGAGTGCTGTGTCAGCTGAACCAACAGTTGTGGTGGCCAGGGGGCCAGAGAGCCCAGGTACAGAGGGGGCCCGCTGGTGGGCAGGCTCCAAAGTGCAAGACTCCCCTTTACCTCAGTGAGAAAGGCCTCTCCCATTGACCCTATGGAGATTCGGTCTGTCTGACTGGCCGACAGACAGACGCCTCTTGTATCCCTTAAGAGGATGTAATCCAGCCCCCACTCCATCCCCTCCTTATCCCCACTGGTTTTTCTTGTATTACCCCACTTCCCTCCTGTATCCCTTTACAAGTCTATCCCGAATGGAAGTGTGTCCCTTTGCTGCTTTGCTCCCTTGGCCCCTTCCCCCTTTGCCCCCTTTTTGCTGCCTCCGCCCTTGCTGCCTTGGTCCCTTGGCCCCTTCCCCCCTTGCCTCGCCCTTTCCCCTGCTCCCTTGCCTCCTTGGACTGCATTGAAACAGATAAGTAATAAACTTCAGTGCTCTAGCAAGGGCTGCCTCTAACTCTTTTGCCTCTAGTGACGCCTGAGCTGGCTAGCTCAGTGTGAGAGTGGTTGCATGTTTCCATCACACTGGTGAGAGAGCTGGCTTGCGAGGTGCCAAGAAGCACCGCCAGGGGTTCCTTACCTAAAGGTTCCCTTCGGAACAAACAGCAGTTACTCCACCAACACCCACACGGCGATAGGAGAGCTCTTCCCTGAGTAGAGGCAGAAGGGGATTGCGGCACCTGGGTAGGGAGCAGAGAGGGGTTGCAAGCAGTCAGCTGTGCTTGCCCCAGGTCTGGCAGGTTTTAGAGACTCCTCTGTGCTGCCCTGTCTAGCCTAGGTCTCAGTTGCAGTGGCACTGAAGCCACATGTGATAAGATGCGTCTGGTCTCAGCCTAACCTCAGGTTTGGTGTGGAGCCAGTTTCCTTCTGTGAAAGGAGTTCCCAAAACCAAGCCCTGTGGCAAGGACAGCCCAGGTCCCAGACCTGCCATGGCAATGGCCAGCTCACCTGGCCATGCAAGAAAGAGCAGATCCATCCCAGTGGGATGGGTGTGGGTCTCATGCAGCAGGTGGAGGGGAGCCAGAAGGGACATGTCCCACTGGGGAGCATTCCTGACTCACTCTCTGCTGCAGTGGGGTGAAGCCCAGGCTGCCACAGTGCTGGGCACTGAGCCTTCCTGTGCCCATTCCACAAGAAGGCAGTGGTTGAGTGCAGGATCCCCCCTGTGCAGCAGTGCTGCAGAGCCCAGAACACCAGCACCTGCACAGCACAGCATCTCCAGACCACCCACTTCAGGGCACAGCTCCAGCCCTTCCCCAACAAGGTAGGCATGGCAAAGGTAAGGATACAGTGAGGTTAACCAAGGCTGGGTGGATGATGCTGAACATCTGGGGGGGATCTGTGCTTCAGTTTCCCTAGGGAGAGCTGCATGGGGAGGGTCATTTGTGGATGCTGAACTGGACCCCACGTAGCAGCCACCCACTCTTTCCTTCCCAGCTGATTGTGGCCATGGTGCTGGGCACGGACAGACACGTCTCCCAGGTATGTGCCAGTAGCATAGACCTGACATTCTGGACAAGGTCTGGGGTGGGATGGGGAGGGGCGCAAGCAAGATGGATGGGGAGGACTGGCGGGTGGGATGCCCGGTCCCCAGGAGTGTTGGAGCCAGATCAAGGTGGTGGTGGTGTAAAATTACGTCTAGCATGTCTCCATAATTTCAGCCTCAGCTACAGCAGCTATAAAAGAAGAAACAGAAAACAGAAAGCAGACATAATGGAAAGAGTCAAGATGAGGCCAGATCGCAAGGAACAAACAAGGACAACTCATCAAAACAGGAAAATGGAAATTCTAGCATGGGCAGATCACAACCACCAACTCACAGCCACTGACTCAGGAAACCCACCAACTCAAAAGAAGACTAATCATGCAAACTAATTAGCCTAAGAAGCGAGGGAAGCATTTAACCAATAAAAGAATACTAATTAATGAAAGAACGATGTAACTTGTAGCCAATGAGTATTAATGTCGTTGCTAAAATTTATGAATAGTGCATACTTTTAATAGTCGGTGCACTGGCGTTGTGGATTTGCCACCCAGACCCCCCTTCTGCGCAGTAAATAAATCAAATACCTTGACTCTGTGTGGGGATCGGCCTCTTGCACACTGGGTGAAAGAACCCATTTTGGGACAACAGGGCCCTGGCTGGTGTGGGATAACAGTGATTTCAAAACACATGAACAGAGGAGCTATAGGAAACATCAGCCCCTGGACAGTAGAGGCCTCTAGACATTATCCCTGCTAGGACCTCATCCTGGGACACAGACTGACTTGGAAAGAGACAAAAGTGAAAAGTGCCAGAAGCAAGAGGTGAGTCAGGATCACCCATTAGGAAGGCAATGAGCAATACAAAAGACCACAAACAACGAAATCATCGTGGTTAAAACTACAAAATCAGCAGGTAAGCATCTTTAAGAGAGAATAAGTCTTGTCAGGGGAAGAACAGAAGAACAGATCCAGCCACAATGGTGTTTCTCTTGCATTAGACACAGATTCACAGAATCATCAAGGCTGGAAAAGCCCTCTAAGATCATGGAGTCCAATTGTTAGCCCAGCACTGCCAAGGCCACCACTAAGCCCATGTGCCCAAGTGCCACATGTAAGCTCATGTTCTCACAAAATTCCAAATTTTCGATTGCCTGAAATTATTGCAGTTTAATCTCAGAGCATTACCATGAAAATTCTCTGCAATGACAGGCTGAGCATCTCTGACTTCCACTGGTGCACTGTGTAAATGGAAAGATGCCCTGGCTTAACCACCATCATCTGGACCAGATGCCACTGTCACCATCAGAGGCCTGAAAGGCATTTTGGGTGAGAGGTGAAAATGCAATCCATTGAATAGCGCTGTGCTTGTGGCACTGCCATGCTCCTCCTTCTGAATCTGGTGCCAATGTTCTAAAGTAGATCCTACATAGATAGATTTCCTTCCTGTTTAACAAGACCCTTCCCTTCTTGAGATGCATTTTGAAACACCGGGTGGCTTTGGACACAAAGCCATACACTGCTGGTAAACTGAACAAGAGACTTGGAGGAATAATCAAAAAAATCCTGTGAAAGTAAAGGAGCTAATGACCTGTTTTTTTCCTTAAACCTATTCTTTCTTCTCCTGAATACTAAAAGATACAAAATGGAAAGCAAACCAAATGGAAAGCTTGTTACAGGCTTACCTGGGTCTGATCTCCTAAAAAGCATCCAAGGGAGAGGTCATCTGCCCAGTATTACCCACAGTGACCACGAGACCTCATCTGGTATTGCATCAACACAACTCTGGACATCCATCTCAGTGTAACTGCAAATTTCTGACTAATGCAACTTTCAGGTACAAGTCATGGTGGCAAACAAGTGTCTGTTCTGGAGAAGGTTCCTCTCACCTGGGTTGGCATTTGCTGAGTTGATGATTCTTTGATCACAGCTCTAGTTTACCTGGAAAGAGCTCAGGACATGCCCTCCCACATTAGTTAACACCAGGGAAGGTTACAGTGATCTCTGCTGTTGAAAGGATCGGCGGGAGACATGCACACATCCGATGATGGTCAACAAGCCTCAATTTTATTGCAGTCAGCTAACATATTTNATCGCGCTGGTATCCACTTTGCACCTGTAGGGGTAGAAACACAAAGATATCCCCTTCCCCAGACAATAACTTTGGCTGGTTCTTGCCATATTCCTGTTTCTGGGTCCCGATATCGCACCCAAACGTCCTTTTCTTTTTCTTTAACTCCTTTTGTGCCAAAATGAATAGCTGCTGGTGGCAACTCTGCATCCCCAAACACACAAAGGTGATTTAACACAAACAACGCTTTTGCTAACCTTTCTGTGGGGTCTCTAATGTCCTCATGTTTGCTTAAATACTGTTTTAGAGTCCCATTGGCTCTCTCTACTATGGCCTGCCCCGTAGGGGAGTATGGGATTCCCGTACTATGCTTAATGCCCCATGACTGTAAATACATTTTTACTCGTTTGCTAACATAGGCAGGGCCATTATCTGTTTTTAGTTGACTCGGGACTCCCATAACTGCGAAGCAGCTGGTCAAATGCCGAATTACATGCAATGCCTTTTCTCCCGCCTGGGCAGTTGCCCAGATAAATTTGCTATAAGTGTCAACAGTTACATGAACATATTTTGTTCTACCAAAGCTGTTTACATGGGTAACATCCATCTGCCAAAGTTCATTAGCTGCAAGTCTCCGAGGATTCACTCCCAGGCCTAAGCCGGACCCCCTTTATGATGGCTGCAAATGGGGCATGCCCGTACTATGGCAGTTGCCTCTGCCATAGAGATGGCAAACTCTCGTTGTAGGCCTTTTGCATTTTGGTGGAACATGGAGTGAGCCTCCCTCGCGAGTCGTTGTCCAGGTATTGGGGAGGCTTGGGATACAGTTACCAGTCTATCTGCTCACGCATTGCCTTCCCCCAAGCCGACATCCCATTTATGACTTCTGACATGGATCACTGCGTAGGCATTCTCTCTCAGCTTTGTTGCTTTCTGCAGTCGTAAAAACAGCTCAAATAACCTCGGGTTGCTGACTTCCCTGATTGCAGCATCTTCTATCCTCTCTACTACTCCTGCCACATACAAGGAGTCTGTAACTATATTGAGAGGGCCTTTGAAGTTCATCATTGCCCATACGACTGCCAATAGCTCCAAGGTCTGCAGTGTGTCCTTTTCTTCGGCTTCAGGATTTTATGTTTCCACATCTGTTGCTCTTGCCAAGTAACTGCGGCTGTTCTTGATTTCTTCCCCGCATCCGTGTAAACTGTAAGAGCACCCAAAATTGGTTTTGATTCTCGTTTTGGCCGGATTATCCAATTGAGCTCTCCTAACCAGCGTAATGGTGCTGCAGAGACCTTCTCCATTGTGATCACGCTGCTCGCTGATAGGAGAGCTTCCTGCAGGTCCTCACTATTGTTCAAGTACCACTGCAGGGAATCTTTTTTCATGGGGAGATGAACGACTTCTGGCTCCCGTCCAGTCACCTGTAACACTCTTTCTCACCCTTTTTTTATTAGATGTGACAGCGCTTCAATTTTTGTAACTAGAGTCTTTGACTGCTGCAGTGGCGGGGACACCCATTCCAGTACCCACATCTCCCCCGTTTTCTTTGAGCTTTGTGTAAGGGCCCCCAGCA
>VZTF01006143.1:1722511-1753071 GCA_013397755.1 Cnemophilus loriae | reverse complement strand
GTGTATGTCGCGTCCGCCTCAACGGTGACACTTGGTCTTATAAGTCAGTTCCAGGTGAAGACCTGAAATAATTTCATGAAGAAAAGTAAAGTCTTTTTTTTGAAGGAGGAAACTGTAGGGAAAGCAAGAAAGGACTTGGCCAACAGCTCTAGCTTTCAAATTCAGTTATATGTCAGGCAGCTAAAACTCATCTGCACTATCAGTTGCATCTGATTTTGGGTTTTGTTCCTTGACTCAGATGAAACACTGATCATTTAAAATGAAATGAAACCTTATGCAAGGTTTCTGCTGGAGAGGCAAATGCAGCTCTGATCACTTTCCATCAGCTGCTCTGCACAACCATGTGAAGAAAACCACTAACAGTTCCTAGCAGGGACTGGGCAATGACATCAGAGAAACATCAGGTATGAAAAGGTGTCAGTTTCTAGTTGCCAGTGGGATTCACCTGGTGAAGACCCACAACCTCTTGTGTGATAAATCTGTTACTGATTAAGTGTGGTTGTTCATACTCTAGTCTGAACTCAGTCTAATCCTGAGAGCGAGACGCCTCTGAATGCTGGCAAACTCATTCATTCTCCTAATGCTGGTAGATTTCCAGTCATCTTTCTATCACCTCCTGTGGGAGACAAGAAATATGCAAGAAATCCTGTTCACTCTAGCTCAACAGAAAGCACTCTGGGAAAGGTTCAGCTAACAGCGAGGTACAAACCAGGTCCTGTAACTAGAGCTCGGGCTGTTTATTAGAGAAATTTAAGGTTATACCTGTGTGAACGTAGTCCTTTAACACTGCTTAGCAAGGTCTAAACTCTTTGGAGGAAATACTCATGTATCATATGGTTACTAAAGCTTGTCATGTTAGATGTGTACTGCCTTTTTAGGAACTTTGATTTAGAGTATGATTGATCTGAATTAATACTCATTTTTTGCTTATGTTGTTAGTTAGTTAGTTAGATGTAACGACAAAATTAGAAAATTGTATACCTGAATCTTACTCAGCATAGGTTGCAGGTGACCCCTTAAAGAATTCAGTAAATTCCTCCTTAAAAATATTTAGGAGCAAAATGTGCAACCACAACAATTAACTTAAAAATCTGACAAGAGTTACTGATATCAATTATCTAGATGAAGCCCATGCTAGGTTTGCCCACTTAACATTCAAAACATTTGTTTGCTCACTTAAAAGGAGGTCCTGACTTCCCCATGACCATTGTCTGCAGAAGCTACTCGAGGTTTGGATGTCATTAGCTAACGAGTCTCCACTGCAAAAGCAGGCAGAATTGTGCCAGCTTACAGTTTGCTTACTTTTTACCCGACAGCTTTATAAGACAATTTAAATGTGAACATTTTGCCGTGAAGAAACATGTGACAGCATTTCAAAATGGTACAGCTGTTCAGTGATTCAAGTGTAATTATTCTTCCTTACCCCTTACAAATTGAAATTGGACTTGATATCAAAACAGTTTAAGTACAGTGATGTACCACAAATAAAGTAAACAGTAGCACACTCCTTTAAAATCAGCTGAAACCATGCAGTCTTATACACCCACTGACCTAACAAAGNAGCTGAAACCATGCAGTCTTATACACCCACTGACCTAACAAAGTTACATGTGCAAAACTCAGTATTTATATAACTAGGTCCTTGATGTTTTGTATCTCATTAGCTTTGAACTCCAAACTCAAATCCATTGTACTTGCAATCACAAAAGGTTGTGTTACCATCTGCAAACCAGGCAGGTTTCAAATGCAATTTGCCCAGACATACAGGTTGTCATTTCTCTGAATAAAGCTGCTCCTTGAAAAATCTTGGCAAACCATGAACAGGATCATAAGTTATTCTCAAAACTAAATTCACAATGTATTTGCCACACCTTTATAATCTTTTCAGTATATCCTGCAGTTGCTGCCATTTCATTTATAAATCAGTCATTCGCTTGCATATGATTCATTGACAAATTATCAGTAGCCTTCTTGTAATGATGGAGTCAAAGTGAGTTAAATTCTGTTGTACCTGAAACCTTTGAAGAGGCACTCTCAACTTTGAATCTGGTCACTGGAGAAAAAGAGAACTCAGAGCTCTCTGGCTGTTACCCTTAACTTCCACTGACTTTTGTAATTAGTGCTTTCTCCTGTTGCTATGCAAGTTACTCACACCTAGGAGTGCTAGTGCCTACACAGGGCCTGTGCTTGAAGTAGCCATGTACACAAATTGAACCAAAAATTTGCTTTTGCTGGAGCTGAATCAATACATTTCTTGTCCAGACAAAATAATTCAGCTTGTAGTTGATAGTGTCCCTTTCAAATATCATAGATTGGGAATTGTAATTTGTGTTTGTCTGTATACCAAACCACTGCCTCTTGACAAAATTCAGATATTTTCATACAACATTGGCAGATTTTGTGACACAAATTTTTTTGCTCTTTACCTTTGAACTGTTGCAGAAATGTTGTTTACTTGCCTTTAACACTAACAAACTCTAGTGTGCCGTACAGATTAGGACATACAGTGAAGGCGGTTGTTACATGGCAAGAAGATCATTAATGTAAATATGCAATAAATCAAACAAGTGTCAAGAAGATCATGGTGCAATAACTCAGAAGGTGGTTGCACTCAACAGGGTGGACTTCATGCAGTAGTATTAGTTTAAGGATTTCTGCACAAGAAGCAGTTAATACGATTAATGATTCTGAATATGTTGTTTATATCATAACGTGATTACATAGAGTTTTTATGAAGGGGTCTAGCCATAAGATAGTATTTAATGTTACTTATATACATTCCTTTGGTTGCTCGTAGGTTGTTCATGTTCAGAAACTTTCTCAGCAAATATTAATAAAGGTTTGTTTGTAGGATATCTTAGAGAAACTCTTCCAGTCAAGGTCTTGGCTCTGGCCAAGCCCTGGCCCTGGCTGGTAGGGGAAGTATGCCATCAAACCCAGGTGTTTCTGTGCTAAAAGTGAAATCAAGTCACTTGACTTGCTGATTTGGTCTTACAAAAGCTGGACCCCCTTTCAAAGTAAACTTGGAAACCTTGCCCAGGAAGGCTTTCCAGGTCCTTGCTGTGAAAATGGGGCTCCCCAGCTATTGCAGACTCTGGGTGATGGTCAGGTATTTAGGCAGCTTATTGTTTTAATGTTCTTGGTAAGATCAAAAAACAAAAAAGGAGGAATACGGCTCCTCAAGAACATTTAGATTACACTAAATTTCTGAGTGCAGATCATCAATTTGATCCTCAGCTGAGTGATACTGCCCTGAAGATTTGCATGTGCAGAGCCAATTTCCAAAAGTTTTGTGTAGGGATCCAGAATTGGGTGTGCAATGGCAAGGGACAGCTGATTTACTAACCTGGGGGAGAAGATATGCGTGTGTTCTATAGCCAACAGGTCCAAAGTGGTTACCTGCTCGTCTGGACAAACATTGTTTGTCTTTGAGGAGACGAAGCCCAGTGAGAGGAACATTCAGTAAAGTCAGCATTTCCAGCCAATGGACTCCCTCCTGCCTAAACAGCACAGCCCCCGAGCTCCAGCCAGAAGAACTTTAGAACAGTATTTCCAAATGCAGAAAGAGCAACTCTCTTGCTGGGGACATCGGACACCATCTTTTTGTTTTCCTATGCTGTGGGTCTCTTTGTCGGTGTCATAGTTATCTTGTTTTTTACAAGTTGGTGTGTTTTTTGATTTAAAAAGAGGGGGGAGATGTGGGAGACAGGAAATCCTGTTCACTCTAGCTCAACGGAAAGCACTCTGGGAAAGGTTCAGCTAACAGCGAGGTACAAACCAGGTCCTGTAACCAGAGATGGGGCTGTATGGCTGGCATGTGCTTGCCTCATGCGGGAGACAGTGATGGGTTGAGGAGACACATGGACACCACATGATCGGAAAGCTGGTTGGGTAAAGGGACACATGGACAGTGACACTGCAGTGGCAGGCAGCTGATGAGCGCTTGCTTTGGGTTAAGTTTAGAACATAGAAGGGTTCGGTTTGTTACAACAAACGATCTTCTTCGGGACAAGCAAGGAGGTCCACGTGTCTTTGTTCCCCATTGCTACAACCTCCCACTCCTTCTACCTTCCAGAGACTCCTTTGAGGGTATTATGTTTTAGAATACTTTAGGTAAAGTATCTTTGTTTGCATGATTGGAAAGAGTGCAATTCTGGATTTGGGTGCACTGCTTACAGACTACTTGGTTTATGATGGCATAGAATCATTGTGAAAAGGTATTTTATCTTCAGCTGTTAGGTAATCCAGGAGAAAAAACAAACCAAAGGAATGACCTTGAGCTAGCTATCTAAATCATAACTGATAGCATTGATCCATGTGAATTTTGACACCTGCCATAGGACCTTTGTCATCTCGCAGGCACATAAATAGCCAGTGGAGAGACCACAGCCTTACACTGAAGGCACGATGCAACAACTCCTCCTCCTCCTCGCAGCTGCAGGGCTTTGCTGGGGGCAGTACAACCCCAACACTCTCCCTGAGAGAACATCTATTGTGCATCTCTTTGAATGGCGCTGGCAGGATATTGCTCTGGAGTGTGAACGCTACTTAGCTCCTTATGGATTTGGAGGTGTTCAGGTGAGTTGTTTCCTGTGAGTAGTAGGAAAATGGCATTGTAATATTTGATTAATAAGTCAAAATGCCTGAGTTGGAGACAGTCATCTCCAAGTAACTTTGCTGCTGAGGAGGGAGGGTTGGAAGTAGTTACTGCTTCTAGAAGCAACCCTAACCCTGCAGGGCTGATGAATGATGGTGTATCTCTAGCAGATCAGTTACAAAGGAGCGTGCTTTCCTCTGAAAGGCTTCACCTGAAAGCTAAGTAGAAGGTAAAGCTCTTTACCTTGTTCTAAAGGAAGTGTGTAAGCACTGAGGTTTGGCATTCCTAAGGCTGTCACTATTACAGGTAAAAATAATTCCTGTGGCTTCAGCCCTTCCATGCACATGTCCTTGAAAGCAGGCCTATGCTGGACCCGGGCAACCCACGGGAACAAACCAAAATGTCTTTCTTGCCAGTGTACAAGACAGACATCTCACACACCTGAACTTCTGCTGTGGGAGAGACACTGAGTTGCGTACTAACCTGCCTCTGAGGGCAGAGGTCCTGAGTACAGATTTTGCCCTTAAAATGTTGAAATAAAACCATTTGATTTCTTATCAAAGTACATAATTTCATCTGCAGGTTTCACCTCCAAATGAAAATATTGTCATTACTAACCCGAACAGACCCTGGTGGGAAAGATACCAGCCCATTAGCTACAAGCTCTGTACTCGATCAGGAAATGAACAAGAATTCAGAGACATGGTGACCAGATGCAACAATGTTGGAGTAAGTGCCTTGAAAATCTGTGTCTGATACAGCAAGAAGTGCTGTATCAGCTGAGGGAAGGTGCTGCTGTCCTCAAAGGAGGTGTAAACTGAGAAGAAACTGAAAGGGAAAAAAATCAAGTTAAGAGTGATGTAGTACAGCTCTGGCTGTCACTTCACGCTCGCTACAAAACATACTGAAATGCACGTATTGCTTTTCCAGGTTCGTATCTATGTGGATGCTGTCGTCAACCATATGTGTGGGGCTGCAGGTGGCTCAGGCACACAGTCTACCTGTGGGAGCTATTTTAATGCCGGAAACAGAGATTTTCCAGCTGTACCATACTCTGGCTGGGATTTCAATGATGGCAAATGTCACAGTGCGAGTGGAGAAATTGAAAATTATGGTGATATATATCAGGTAACTTCTTCTGGCAAAATTTTCAAATCTTTTCTCTTTGTTTTTTTTATGGCATGTTCTGTAAACTCTACAGTAAGATCATTCAAATGGTGTAGTGCCTCACAAAACCTGTGCTTAGTCACTTGGCAAGTGAATGAAGTACTGACCATAGGTACATGTGGTGCAAAATATTCCAAGTACTGGGGAATCAAGAACCTGTGAGAAGATGTTTGCTCCTGAACTGAGCCCAGTGTACTCAGCTCAGCCTGTGAGCTCATTTTTATAGCTTATAAACTCAGCTGATCATGGTCAGGAGCCCCCTTGGAAAACTGACAGTAGTGCAAGGTAGAGCCCTGGTTGCACAAATTACTGGTTTTTGTAGTTAGAATGTGTAGCAGTTCTTCCTCAAGCTCTTCCTTCAGCCACTTTGCAACAATGCATCATGATGTTTCTGCACTTGCACTGCTTCATGTAAGGCTTGTCCGTCATTGGTTCAGGTGGCTCCTGCTCTGGTAATCTCTATAACACACATCTCAAATCCTGGATTACGACAGTTTAAAGGTGTTTCCATTGCAGTCTCCACCCCAGTTCCTTTGGACTAGACCATCATGTTTAACATTGCAATGAACTCCTCCCCTTACCCCTTCTCTGGCTTGGATTTACCCAGAGACTGCAGTCCCTCAGGGTTGTACCTGCCTCAGGTGGAGCCATTTCCATGAGCCACAGGCTCTTCAGGGGGACACCTGCTGCTGCATGATTTATCCACAGCCACAGTGGCTCCGAGGGGCAGCTGTTCCAGCATGGCCCTGCCCATGGGCCTCAGTGCCCTCACAAACAGACCTGCTCCAGCACGGCCTCACCCACAGCCACTGTCCCCTCAGAAGCAAAGCTGCCCAACAGGGCCTTGCTCCTGGCTGCAGTCCCTGCAGGGAGTTCCTGCTGTGCTGCGGGTTTATCCGTGGCCACACGATTTCAGGTGCTCCAGCACAGCCTCATGAACAGCCACTGGTGCTTCAAGGTGTGCCTGCTGCAGCACAGACCTGTCCTAGGGCCCCGACGCCTTCAGGGGTGCCCCTGCTGTGGCACTGGCACAGCCACGGCCACAGGCACTTCGAGATGTACCTGCTCTGGGGGGGACTTTTCCATGGCCACGGGCACTTCCAGATGTACCTGTTCCACCGTGGACTCACCCACAGGTCACAGTCCCTCTGGCTCGAGTCCACACTGGATTTCCAGCGTGTCCAGCGCAGCAGCACAGGAACAGCAGTGCCGCCCTGGCCAGGTGCCAGCCCAGGCCATCGCCAGTGCCGGGATCAGAATGTCCCGGAGTGAGGGGATCAGCAGCACGGGCGGCAGCTGCAGCCAAAGCAAAAAGCAGCCACTAATGAGCCCTAGACTCTAATGCACAGTGAGGCGAGTGAGCCCCACGGCAAGCACAGGAGCCTGCCAATTAATAGCCAGACAGCAATAACAGCTATGAATTCCATCTAGCGCATTAATCATAGCCGTTGTTAATTCGAACCCTTTGAGTCCCATGTTGGGCACCAAGGAGGACTTGTGGTTTAACTCAGCCAGCAGCTAAACACCATTCAGCCTCCTGCTTTCAGTGGGATGGGGTAGAGAACTGGAAGAGTCAAACAGAAAATTCATGGGTTGAGATAAAGACAGTTTAATAAGTAAAGAGAAAGCCACACACACAAGCAAAGTAAAACAAGGAATTTATTCACCACTTCCCATGGGAAGGCAGGTGTTCAGCTGTGTCCAGGACAGTAGGGCTTTATCATGTGCAGCGGTGGCTTGTGAAGACAAACGCCTTCACTCCGGATATCACTCTCTTCCTTCTTCTTCCCAGTCCAATACAACCTCATCAACCACCACCCCACCTTTGGTGTAATACACAGATATCTTTATATTTTTCTTCCCTGTTGCACAGGTCCGGGACTGCCGCTTGGTCAGCCTTCTGGATCTGGCCCTGGAGAAGGACTATGTGCGCTCCAGGATTGCCGAGTACCTGAACCATCTCATTGACATCGGCGTAGCAGGATTCCGGATCGATGCTGCCAAGCACATGTGGCCTGCGGATCTCAAGGCGATTTTAGACAAGCTGAAAGATCTAAATACTCAGTGGTTTGCTGAAGGAACTAAACCTTTCATTTACCAGGAGGTAATCTTCACGTTTTCTCCTTAATGTTTGTCTTTGTCTTTTGTATCTGTTTTGCCTCCTCCTTCAGAGGAACAACAATACATCTTCATCCAATTTACCCCAGAAGGAGCTCACAATTTACTTAGAGCAGCCCCACAGACATAGGTAGTTTTGATTTTTAAAAATGCCTCCACAACAGTCAACTTTACTTTTCCTTTCTTCAGTCATGTTTTTACATGTGTCGCTCATGTCTTATACTGACTGTGTGTTGATCTACACAGCACAAATACTTAAATACTTTTTTTCTCAATGTAAAGCGAGAACTCATGTGAGGTACTGTATATTGCATTTTTGGTCTTTGTGACACAAGAAGGGATGCAGGTTTTCTTTCCTGTACCAGGTAATTGACTTGGGTGGAGAGCCCATCAAAGGCAGTGACTACTTTGGAAATGGCCGAGTGACAGAATTCAAATACGGTGCCAAACTGGGGACAGTGATCCGCAAGTGGAACGGAGAAAAGATGGCCTACTTAAAGTAAGGATGCAGATGCTGCAACTTATCCAGAATTCACTGGATACAACAATTGACAGGGCAGCTTCAAGTCTGTGTTTTTGGCTAGGAACTGGGGAGAAGGCTGGGGCTTTGTGCCTTCCGACAGAGCCCTGGTCTTTGTGGATAATCACGACAACCAGAGAGGGCACGGGGCTGGCGGATCTTCTATTCTCACCTTCTGGGATGCCAGGTAAGGGATTGCCCTTGTCTGGGTGATGCTTCTTGCTTTTGCTGCTTTATATGTCTGTTCTCTGGCAGGTTCCTCCTTCCACATCTCATTCCTTGTTTGTCCAACAAACAGGCTCTATAAAATGGCAGTTGGTTTCATGCTTGCCCATCCGTATGGGTTCACACGTGTGATGTCAAGTTTTCGCTGGCCAAGATACTTTGAAAATGGAAAGGTGAGCTCTTAATGCTGGAGATCCATCCATAGGGATTAAGGGTCAGAGCAGGGCCAGAGAAACAGTCCAGTGCATTTCAGTTTGTTAAGTGATTTCCCTGTCCCATGTTGGATCAAGCTGGCAAAACTTTGATGCTCCCTCTAGCTTTGCTCTCCAGATGGGCTCTCTGCATTTTCGGTCGGAAGTTATAAACCTGTCTTTTTAATGCCAGGACGTCAACGACTGGGTTGGACCCCCAAGTAACGCGGATGGCTCCATAAAGGAGGTTACAATCAACGCAGACACGACCTGTGGCAACGACTGGGTTTGTGAACATCGCTGGCGTCAAATCAGGTAGGGCACTGGGGAGAAACAAGGAGTAAAAGCAGTAGCTTTTGCTTCCTGCTCCATGTGGCTTTAGAGCTGTTGTGGGTGCAGTGACAGACCTTGCTTGTGTTTTCAGGAACATGGTTGTCTTCCGTAATGTGGTGAATGGTGAGCCTTTCTCCAACTGGTGGGACAATGGCAGCAATCAAGTAGCTTTTGGCCGTGGTAATAAAGGCTTCATCATCTTCAATAATGATGACTGGTAAGTCAGTGGCAGAAACAGTGTCCCCAGAGAGGACAATAGCATCCCTCATCAGCAATCCAACATGAGTCATTTGAGTGCATGCTGGGTACAAAGAGCCAAAATGGGAGTGTAGGAGGGGTAGGATTAGAAAGCTCATGCTTTACAATGTCCTTCAAATAGGGGAGTAACATGAGGTTCAAAAATCTTGCACACAATTTGAAATACCTGTTTTGAAAACAATGCATAAATGGTGTTTATTTTCTCATAGGAATATGAGCGTCTATGTGCAAACTGGACTGCCTGCTGGTACCTACTGTGATGTTATTTCTGGACAAAAGGAGGGCAACAGTTGTACTGGAAAGCAAGTGTTTGTTTCTGGTGATGGAAAGGCTAATTTCCAGATTAATACAGATGCTGAAGATCCATTTATTGCAATTCATGTTGATGCCAAATTATAATTCGGGAGAAATGTCCTCCTCTATTTGGGCTGTGTATTATTGTTTCCCCCATATGATATACTCTGGTTTTTGAGCATGAATGATTCTCTGTCTAGTGAATAATAAATGGCAATCAAATTGAAGTGTAATGTTTTTCCCTTAATGAATTAGATGTAACTTTATCCCCTCATAACTAGTGGCAATGCAGTGGTAGGTTTTAAGGCAATGCAGCACTCCAGTTCCCATGTAACAAAAACACTGGAGAAAATAAAAAAAAAAGAATCCAAGGCAGCACCTGGCTAAGCTAAAATGCGGTATTTCCAGGGCTGATCCATGCACACACACTTGTATCCCCGAGCAACCACCTTGTGGGCTGTCAGCTACGAGCAGTGCCTACATACAGAATCTGTCCCTTTCTTATGGCAAACCATGCATGGGCTCTGGGCCACTGAAGGATGCCGGGCCGTGCCAATCAGTTATTCCAGCCCGTGGCATCAGTGAAACCAGCAGGTCACCTGGTTCACAG
Organism: Cnemophilus loriae; assembly: GCA_013397755.1. Classification (NCBI taxonomy): domain Eukaryota; kingdom Metazoa; phylum Chordata; class Aves; order Passeriformes; family Corvidae; genus Cnemophilus; species Cnemophilus loriae. Next base: position 1,742,758 of record VZTF01006143.1, on the reverse strand, counting down.
TCAGCTTGTGCCTGGACAAAGCAAAACCACAGCTCTTGCATCGCTTGCCCCGGTGGTTTGAGGCAAGCGAAGGCTCCCGGTGCGGGTGCCGAAGGTGCCTGGGAACACACTGTGTATCCAGGCACTGCTTACACCTTGTGCCACTGGCTCAGGCATGGCAGATTCCTGCCTCTGGTGTGTTAGGCTCCCTTACTCTGTAATATCTCAAAGAATTACGCGAACAGAAAGTAGGTTTGGCAGCTTTCCCAGATCCCTTGTCAGCTGTGAGAAAATGCTGAGGTAAAAGCGAGTGTACGGGTCTTGCTTTCAGTCAGAATCTCTGCTAGCCAAAAGTGCTGGCTGCATCCCGGTCTGGAGGGAAAAATGGAGGGTGCTCCAATTTGAGGTCAAGGTGTAATTTTAAGGGCTTTTCCCCTTTTGTGGTGTTGGGGGCAGATATTGGCTCTCAGTGTCCCCAAGGACTCTGAGTGTCTGTCAGGGAGGTCATGGTGTGGGAAGAGTGTCCCTGGCCTAGCACTGGACCTCCCATCTGTTTCCCTCGCTGGCTGTGGCCAGCACCTCCTGGATCCATCCACTCAGCCTCTGGATCCGCTCAGTGGAGAGGTGCCAGAGATTTGGGGACTCATGTGGCAGGGCATTCATAGCCTTTGCAAACCTGTTATTTGCCCACAGGGGCAGGGCAGGGAGTCTTTGGACCTCTCTGAAATTGATAGGCAGTGTCTTAAGCCCTGCAATCAGCCCTACCCCTCAGAAACTGGGATTCCATACCAGCTATTTTTCAGACATTGCCCAATCCCAAATGGAATAATGAGTTCACACTTCAAATTGCAAATCCACCCCCAAGCCCCACAGCTTTTGTGGCAAATGATTGAAATGACACACACTGATCTGAGGCATCCATAAATCAAGAGGAGGTGCTGAATGTGGAGAGGATTGTCTGTGCCTGTGAACATATGTGGATCCACTTTCCAGGGGTGTTGGAGTGCCATGAGTGTTTTGCTTAATGTAGATTCACGCAGCTTTGCATTTCACGGCGGCATTAAATAGAACACGGAGAAGAAGAAATCATGAGACACCTCCTTTAGATGTAAGTAAAACTTTGTGGGCCAAATGTTCACTGCTTTGAAAGGACCTAACCTGTGTTCAGACCTTGTTTTTTGTTCCTTTTATTTCAGGATTTTGGCACATTGCCCTATAATTTGAGCATGAAGTTGATGAAGAAAGCAACAGTGTCATCCAGAGCAACAGTGTCATCCATGCAGATCCAGACCTGCATCCAGGTCTTTCAGATAACTCGCTAAACCCGGAGTTACAGTCAACATTACTGCTGATCTCTAAGTTTTCAAAAAAAGTGTTAGTACTAGGAAATGTTTATCTTTATTTTTATCATTTTTATTGCTACTCTTCTATATGTAAAGTGATGACCCTAAGGCCTTAATTTTTTTTTTATACCAGTAATCAATGAAAAATTGAAATGATGTTATGAAATTTATCAAATTTAAAGTAAGATATTTGCTGGGCCACAACAGGATGGCACAACAGATCTGCTGAAGTGTAAAATTTTAGAATTTTGTGGCACAATGCAATATTTCATTTTCTGTTACAAATAGTGCTCACTTTCATTGGCCAAATAGTGAGTTTAGCTGTGTAATTAATCTCTATTTCTATAAATACATTCTAAATTTAAAAATTTGTGATTTTTTCCCATTTTTTCCTTTCTATTTTTCTATTTATTTTCATTTTCTTTCTTTCTCTTTTTTTCTTCCTTTTTCCTTTTTTTTTTTTTTCACCATAGTTCTCTATCCAAATGGACCATCCAGCATCACAGTTATTAGAATTTAATGGAAATGATGCACAATAAATCAAAGTGAACAGCTGCTTGTATGTACAACTGCTCACTGCTCATATTTAAGTTATATATAATAGACACACATTCAGGCAGTAAACACTTTCACATTCTCCCAGTGACGAAAAATAAACTCTGGATTTGGTGATTTATCCTTCTAGTGGCTTTAATCCACAGAGTTAAAATTTTACATTTGTCAGATAAGGGGAAATAAACAGTGAGATTAGAAAAACCATGAACTCCTACTGTACTGTCTATGAGTGGACCAGAAAGTTGTTTACTGAATTACTCATGGCAATTTATTTTCTCAGCTCAGTGCAACAGCAAATATGGAAACTTTTGTTCAGCTCTGCATGCCTTTGTATCAGCTTATTATTTCCCCGAATCACTGTTACTTTTCTAAGAGAAGAAGGAGTTCTGTAAAGGGAAACTAACAGTCTATTGTCTCTTTTATGGAGACTGTAAAATTTTTATTCAAGTTATTTTCTTTTAAAGGGAAACAAATGAAAAACTCAACACAGAACACTAACTTTTAAATTGCTGATCATGTGTTTATCTGCAATCTGTGTTTTTAACAGTCTTAGTGTGTCGGTCTCATTGCACAATGTATTCTGAACAATATACGGATATTTCCTTTGCAAGTGTTTTCGTGCTGTGGCAATTTTAATTTTGCCTTAATGTTAAATCAGAATGGTTGTAAGAATGAATGCTGGTGACACTGTCTGAGATGACAGTGGTGAATTATCTCCAGTCACTAGAGTCAAAGTGAGAGTGAGTGCTTGGATTTTCACCCAGTTTGCACACTAAAGAACTTAGGGAGGGGATAAATAGCCGGAGCATTTAGTGTAGGATTAAGAAAGTGGCTTGCACCCTGTAGGAGAGCAGTAAAGTGTGAGCTGTGCTGTGGCATTTCTGAGTTGAAAATGGAAATACCAAACATTTGTCAGAGAATGAAATTCCATTGTCTTCCTTGGTCCTAAACTAATAATTAGATTTCATTATCCATCCAACAAGACTGAGAAGTAGCCAGCTTAATTAACTGCATTATACTTTCCTATTATTCCAAGATTTATGTGACTTGGGTTTTTTTTGGTTTGTTGATTTTTCGGGGTTACCCACCCCCCCTCAAAAAAAAAGAAAATGTCATGTCATTGTAAATATGGCATCATATTTTATTTTTCATTTCAGTTGGGAAGAAAGCCTTTGGAAGCTTATGACTTCCTGTGTGTTTGTAGATGACAAATGATAATAATTGTGGATGCTAATTTCTGCAAACTTCTGAATACTCTGGAGCAAGAAGTCAGTCAGAAGACCCTTGAAGAAAGTTAAGCTTTAGGATTTGGGCAAGGTGACTACACGGAACTCATTATGTTTATAATAATGAACATTCAAATTTTGGCCCAATTTTTTGGTGTTATTCCTGAGCTATTCCCTTACAATGGGTGTGGAAAGTGGTCACTAAAATGTTGATTCATTACCTTACAGGACCTCATGGTAGATTTCCAGTATTGGAATTGGTCTGTATTTAAAATGTGCCATTTTTTTATACCATTATTGTCCAAACTCTTCTGTCTTTAAGGTTTGGTAAGCATATCTGTGCCTTGGAAATTGTCAAGACTAAGTTCAAATAATTCCTGCCTGAGCTCACAGAATAAAATTTCACTTGCAGAATAGACTGAATTTTGGCCATTTAGATACCAATCAAGTTGAATCTCACCAGTTGTAATGTTTAGCAACAGTAGAAAGAAGAGGAAAGGAACACTTAGTTGGACAGATTGACACCAGGGCAAAAAGGGTAATTTTTTTTCCCCTGGTGTTTTCTTCTTGTTTTTTCCTGTGACTTCTTTTCTGGTACTAAAACTGAAGTGAATGGAAAAAGCCTGTTTTATACCCCTAGTTAGCAAGAAAACTGAGGATAACAAGCATTTATTAAGAAGTCACGGGGTCGGATCCCACTGTTAAAAGCACAATAGATGCAGCAGCAGAAGTCTTGGTCTGCAGACCTACTAATGCTTCTCACAAAGCAATACAATTCCAAGAATAGTATTCCTCTAAATGGAAGTTTCTTGGAAATGAGGGTAGCTTCACAAACATACATCCACACCTCTACATCTAAATCTCTCTTCACTTGTGGTTTACTCTCCTGCTCGTTAGCATTAGTCACCCGTTTGATTGTATTTAAACATATGTAACTTGCATGGTCTGGTAGAAAGTGGCAGGACAATATTTTACTGTAAAGCTGCAGCAAGATCATATTGGGATCAACAACGTGTCAGAACCTTCCTGCTGAGATCGGCCCTGGGATGTCTGAACTGGCATGGAGTGAATGTGGACTTCCAGGGACTGGTATCATTGCATCTCCTTGAACCTTGCTAAGACAGATAATGGCATAGAACAGTAACTGAGGCAATAAAGCCTAATAACATGAGGTTTCTCAGTCTGGGTTCTGTGCACATTTCTGCCTTTGTTCAAATACTCCTTGAATCTGCCTTTTTCTAGACAGTGCAGCTGGCGAAGGACAGCTGATATGTGCAGTGGTGACAGCGACAGGACAGGGCAGTCAGAGCAGTGTTGGACAGACAGCAGGGCAGAAGAATTAGGTAGGTGGCAAGCTACAAGGAATACCAATATTGACAAAAATGATAGCTAGAACAAGACAGAGCACAGAGAAGAGGCAAAGTTCTGGATGACTTGTCTAGAGGACCAAACCGTATTCATGGGTAGAAATTGCAGGTTGAAACAGCAAAAACAGGACTAAAACTAGTGCTTCAACAAGCACCATGTTTATGTCTTGTAGCTAGGACATGCATGCTTTAACTGGGAAAAGAAATTACATCTTAGAGCAGCTGTGAATGACAGAACTTTATGATGCTGTAACCTGTAGCAAACTGTCTATTTACTTTATGATAAAAGTAGAGACCTTGTGCTGACAAATAGATCGCCATATTTTGGTATCAGCTTGTAAGCTATGTAAGAATGGGATGTTAAAATCTCTTCATAAGAGAGCTCAGATGATACAAAGAGAGAAGGAAATGTGTCAGAACAATTTGAACAATGGATTCAGATCTAGTTTTCTACTGTCCTTTGAAATCTATTTCAGTATCTCTCCTACAAATGTTTAAAGTTAGCCATCTTTTACATATAATAGCTACCACATTCATTGCCAGCCTTGATATCATAAATTAAGTTGTGGTCCCTACATAAATACCCCATTGCTTGCCAAGGGAATTGAATGTGGCAGTTCTGCAAAAGAAGTCCCTACACATGTGAAAACTGCCAAAACAGAAGCCAAAATAGCTGCAATAAAAACTCATTTTCCCGATTTTTTTACGTTGTGGGAAAATGCTATCTACAACTCTTCAGGAGGAAAGCCACGTGTTATCTCTGCTGATATTCCTTGTGGCACTGTGTGGGTATCAAAACCTCATAGTACAACCATTCAAGACATTTTTTCACCTCACATGAGACTGGACAAGGTTTGTCTTAACAAGTTTACAGCCTATTTACAAAGCTGAGAAACTGGAGAAGGGATGTAACTTCAATGTGGAGGGCTGTGGGTTTTTTTCTAAAAGAAGGAAACATCCCATAATTTAGCCATGATTCACTATCCTCCTATTTGTTATGGATGAAATACAATTGCCCTTTTACATGTCTGCTAACTTTGGAAAAATATTCATCTTCTAGAGACACAGGTGGCTTTCTGTTCATTTGATCTTCACACTCAAATGCCATGTTCTGTTTATCCCACACTTAGAGATCAGAAGATTGAATAAGATCATTGGGGTCATTTCAGTTGCACTATAATTACAAGATGATCCTCTCAACACACCTCTTAAATGTTTTATCTGGTCTACTTTGAACATGACTCTGTTGATCCATCCGTGACTTCTTTTGAAGTGCTACTCTACTGCCTAATGGACTTTACGGGCAGATTTCTTTTTATCAGTAAGATAAAATTTACATTTTCATATTATAGTTCATCGCTCTTCAATCACCTTAAAAAACATCTTTTCTTTCTCCTTGACAATATTGCCTATCAGTAGCAAGAAACTAAGTGTATGCTGCATGTCAGTGTAGTATTAACAAGAATTAAATCAACTGCCACAAAATGAAACCCACTTTCATTTTTCCCTTCCTCTTTTTTATCTAGGTAGACACAAAAATCTAGTAACAGGATTTTTCAGTAGAATTTTGGCCTCACATAATCTGATCCTTACATACTTAAAAACTTGTTAGTTAACTCATAATAACTGCAGGTATAAATCACCTTGCTTCAATGCATCTGTCGGCTCTGAAAATAATAGGAAACAAGGGGTCTAAGGTAAAATCAAGTAGCATTTAATTATGTGTGTATATATATACTGTGTGTATATCCATACACACACATATGCACACGTCTACATCAATGTGTTGGGGTTTTTTTCATTCCTTATGCTTGCACGATATCCCTTAGGCACTTAGCTGGAAATTAAATGAAATATTTTTGGATCACTTTATGCTCAATTTCTGCAAAAAACATTTTAGGAATCTGAATTAGCAAATAATTATTTATTTCTGGGATAATTAACGGTGCAATCTCACATTTCTTGTGCATCCAGCATTTTCACTGAGATCAAGTAGATACCGCTATGGGAAAAAAATTAGCTCTGAGACTAATCAGACACGGTAAACTTGTTTTGTTTATGCATATTTGCCTTAAAATGTTTGAAGTACTGAGTCTTATTTTTTATTGAGTTCTAACTGAGATTAGAACATCTTTAAAGATGCTTGTATGATTTTGCAGTAAGATGGAATTTTAATTCACCCTTATCCTAACAAATGAGGGAACAGTGGAGAACTTTTTACTGAAGCCAAACACCCTTTACACAGTGAAGTATCTGAACTCTTCCTACTCCTTCTTCTATTTCTCAGAAATGGCAGTTCTTTTTCAAACTTGTCTTTATGGATTTTTTTAAAGGAAACCTGATGTCTGTCCTTCTCCCTTCACTATTTTTCAGGAATACATTCTGTTTCTACATGGCCACTGGAAATATTTACTGTGGTGGGAGGTGACTTCAGATTTGGAAGGAAGAAAAGAGAACAGATGATTTTTCTTTCTTTTCACATCTCATAAAGAAAGCAGGAGAGTTGACAGGTCTGTTTGCTGTCTCATTTCAAGGCAGTCACATACAGAATGAAATAATTACTTGCTCAGCTGTTCAAAATACATTTGTGCTGCTACTAATTAAAATTACTTTGGACTTTTAGGAACATAGTGCTGTAGAGCACCTTGGCAACACCTCTTCAGTCCATGGCTCCGTGCATTTTTCTGTCATTTTGGAAAATAAAAGACATTCTACTCTCAAAAAACCAAACCATCAAGAAAACACAGTTCCTTGTATCATGTCATTAGAAAACTATTTTCTTCATAGCTGTGTAATACTCTCTAAGATATTCTCTACATTCTCTACATCCTTTGCCTGTTTTTAGCTTGGAGCCATACTACACAAATCCATAAATGCTTGTATCAGCAAAACTGAGGACTTTCCAAAGTGTTAATACATGTGAAAGTACAAATTTTATAAAACAAATATATAAAGATTCTAGAGAAACTCTCCATGCTGCCATTGAAGTCATGGGCACAATTTTGTTATTTTAAACTATGCTGCTATTTACTTTAGAAACAATATGCACTAAGCCAGAGATAAAGAGTGTATAAAACCAAAATTCTGTTGCTCTCTAATTTTGAAAGTATTTAAATTGTGCGAAGTAAATATATGCTTATTCTAGGTACTGGTGTGTTTATATTGCAAATACACAGAGATATACAAAAAGGCAGTGTTGGATCTACATTTATAATATAGATTACATCATCTGTGTGTTTAAGAGACCCTACATTTCTATGGAGTGTAGCAGAAATGTAAGCTTTGCTGAGTATCTCACTGAATTGAAATAAATAGCTCAGACTCTTCAAATTCCATTTTTATGCTCAACAAAACTGTCACCAAGGAAGTAGCTTTGCACAGTTTATGACATTTTCAAGAGATTTGCCGTCGTGCCCTGAATGCATTCAATTATACTTAATATCAACCTTCAGAATTACTTTTTGCCATTACCTGGACAGCTTCAGCGCAGAGGAAAGTGCTTTGTTCAGAAATAGTATGCTAATGTCATCTATTTGAACATCTGACATATTGAAACAGGCCACTCTGTATGGAGGAAATAATGCATCAAGTTTATATGAAACATCAGAGGCCCTTTCCCCTTGATTTGCCCAGCCCAGCAGTTAAACTGCAGTGACAGGAGGCTGAGGGGGACAGGCTGAGCCTGGGAAATCCCAGCTGCTGTGAAGCTGTGTAGTGAAGAGAAGTATTACTTGTTTGTTTTTTTTTTTAATTGAAGTAATCTCTGCTCCTTGAATGCCATCGTATGATTTTTCAATTTAAAAATATTTCAAAAATATCATGTGTAATTCAAAGATAAGGCCTAAATGCTAAATGTTTCTGGGAACACAAAGTGATGTCAGAAATGGGTTTCTAACAACAACAAAAAAAAATTAAATAGACTGTCTACAGAAGTGCATTCTTACATAGACATACTGATGTGCCTAATTAAAGAAGCTGAATCATGATGTTCAGGGTAGTGTAAATACTAATAACGTTAATAGCTTAGCTTCATCTAAATTGGACTGTTCTGGAAAATAACCACTAATTGGTATTGACAGGAAATGATGAAGTCTTGTAATTTTTGCTGACAGTACTATACCCAGCACACAGAAACAAGTTCACTCCAGCGCTAGACAAAAGAGTTCTACCGAACTGCAAATAAGCACAAAGCCTAGATGGTGCTTTTGCCTAAGTGCTAAGCATCAACAATGCTGCCTCAATTAGGGAAAACTTCAAGTTCTGGCAGCTGTAGCAATACATTGTAAGCGCTGGCAGCGGCTGGAGGCCGGGGTGAGCCGGCCGGGGCTGCAGGAACACACACGGTGTTTCTGGCTGGAGCAGCTCTGCTCAGGCAGCCTGAGCCCGGGCAGCCAGGCCCCGAAGAACATTGGTTCTGGGAGATTTCCTTCTATGGGGAAGTTAACACTTTGTTCAAGTCTTTACAATCCCGCAAAGCTTCAGCATTCTTCTTGTTGAAACTCAGACAATAAAATTCTGCAAGGCCAGTGATGGCCGTGCAAGCCATAGAGAAACCCATTAAGTAAGTCAAATGATCTAATAATATCCTGTTCTCTAATTCTTTTCTGTTATCGAGTACTGAAGTAGTGTAAAGGTGCCTCTTACTTTCCCTCATAAAATTGAAGGTACTGTTCTGTAGTTTGAGCAATTATGTTCAAATCAGGACATTGAAAAACTCAGTTTCTTGTATTAAACACTACTTTGTCATTTTGTGTATCATTGTACTACATTTTATATTTGTGCAGTGATAAAACCTTTCTTCATTATTGTGTACCCAGAAATATAAAGATAAAAGTTCAATGGTTTCATTGCACACTTTAGCATCACCTTAAGAAATGTGTGTATATTTTAATTTCTGCGTCATTGGCTTTTATAGATGTCTGAAAATTCTGTATTACGATTACACAGAATGACTGTTTTAAGCAGTACACCTAATTTGATGCCTTTTAGTCACTGATAGAGCCTAAACGTTTCGACTGTCTACTTTCTACAGCTCCAGCTGCTAATTTTGACTTAATGAGTATGTACCTGCTGCAGATCCCCATCACACCTACAGATGGATACCATTAAAATGTTGTTTCTGTTAAGTGAGAACAAGGTACGCAAGACAGCTGATCTTTCGATTTAGTTCTCAGAACAAGATCTTTGCTGATGACAGAGCAGATGGTCAGCTTTGTTGAATGGGAGAGTTAAAATAACTAGATATATTTTGGCAGATGTTCACTGCATTCATGCATAAATAAATTTAATCCTCATCTTTTATCTCAGTCAGGTTCTAGGTGTAAAGGATGTGCAGTACATCATGTGTAGTGTGTTCTGAAACCTGAACCATCACAACACTACATTTTCTAGTATCACTACAGTGAAAGAATGATTTATTTTGCTTTCATCCATCAGAAGACATAAAGATTGTTAAAATCTTAATTTATTTTCATATGTTTGCTTTCTGTTTTCTTACAGAGGGAAAGTTTCTTACCAGGCAGAATAGTTCTAGAAATAGGCTATTCATCTTAGGAGTAAAAACAGGAAAAATGTAGCACAGATCTTCCAGCAATGCTTACTGCTTAATGAAAAAACTGGATGTCAGTAAGTATTATAACTCAGTCCTGAAACTCATACATAAAAACAGATGCTGTTTTTTGTGTTTAGCATATTTCCATTAGCAGGCTACTCACTTTGGGACTCTCCAGGCTGAAGATAGTACTTCCACAAACTCATCTATTTTGATTAGTGGCCAGGAAAGTAAAAAGAATACTTCACCAACATGTACAGCTTTGATAAGCTTTAATAAGGAGAAAGTTTGTCAGGAATCCTTGGTTTATCAAGAAAAGTTGCCAATAAAATTCCCTCCCTAACAATGTGGTGTCCCTGGACTTTACCTCTAAACCAGGAAATTCTTCTTCATAGGCTCAGCCTCAGTGTCCTGAAAGAAAAAGTTCGAGTTCATGAGTTCACGTACACTACACAGTGTTTCACACAGGTGAGATTTTCAAAGGTACCTGTTTAGTAGTTGGCAGATTTCTACAGGACCTCAAATCCAGAATATTGAAAACTACTGATTTTATAGCATGTAGAACAATTCCAAGATGAGTGTGAAAGAGCAAAGACCCAACAGGGAAACCACTGCTCGCTTACAGGGCTTTGCTTCACATATGGAAAGCCCTGGCTCTGGGTGTGTGTTGGGTAATACTCTCTTGAGGTCACCAGAAGACTGATACCAAGAATATAAGAAGTTCTGATATAATACTTGCTATTTGAGCAGAAAATAAGTAGCTTGACATTTTTCTTAGAAAGGAGATAAAAAAATGTCTTGCCTGTCTCTTAATGTGCAGCCTCTTTCTTTCAGCGGGACCATGTAACACCAGGTGTTATCAGCACACATGAAAAGTCCAGACACTTGCTGAAGGATATGTGTCTGGAACAAACTAATTTCAAAAGTGGGCAATAATTAATAAGGCAGCTCTTACAATCAGGTGTCTCACAATGACCCTACTCCCTTCCTTTCAGTGGAAGAAGATAAAATTACATTGTTAAAGGACTGATGAACGTTCAGATATAGGCTTTTTTTCTTTCTGTGAATCTTTTATAACTTGGGCAATACTTATTCTCTTGCACTTGCTACAGCATTTCAGGAATTCTTGCCAATAAATAAAGATCAAAAAGTTGCAAAAAGAAACAAAAAGATCAAACTTGTCATACCACAAGATGGCAATACTGTTTAAAATATCAAGCTTACTCAACTGAAACAATAGTGTTAGGAACATCCATAGCAGACATGCTATGTGGTACGCACACCACTTGTTTACAACTACAGTGTAAGATGGATATTTTCAAGGAAGATAATCACAAGTTAGTGATATCTGCAGGGTTTGTTTTAATTTTCCTTTTAAGAAGTACTGTAGAACAGGTTCTTGTTCCATATTGTGGCTCAGACTCCAGTAGAACGATGTTACTGGATTTCAACACAAAATGTGTAGAGATAAGAATGAACATATTGCAATCAATGAACACATTGCATACAAGTTTTCTCTTTCATGTCCTCGGTTTCTGGAGAAGAGAAATTTGAGGTCATTAAATAGTGTCTGGCAGCTATTCTTGATGATTAGCTATCACGTTAATAATTACAGCCACTTTCAGGCAGCAGAGGGAGCAGATGCAGGAAGCTGTGGTGGCATTGCTTCATCAATATAAAATGTGCTGCATGCAAAAGGTGTCATTCAGAGCAAGCAGATAAAATGATACTGTATACTAAGGGGTAAACATCATATTCCCTTTTCTGAGGCACTGCCTGCTTATGTTATTAAATAGTTATTGCTGTTGTCTCTTCTAACAAAACAGCCACAGCACGATGTTTCTGCAGCAGCAGCTCAAAGACAGGTGGGGAGCTTCCAACATGGGAGCGAGACCTGGGTGGTGCCACAGCCAGGCAAAGGGATTCCTCAAAGGCCGAGGAACTCTTGGGCACAAACACACACATGCAAGCTTTCACAGTGCTGAAAGGAATGGTGGAGAACAAAAAAGAAATTCTATTCCAGGGACACACACAGTGACATAAACCCAGAAAATCTAGTCTTGTCTCTCCACTAGTGACCAGAGGAGTCCTATACACATGGATGCCTCCAGAATCATGAGGGAAATCACTCTCAGCAGGTCAGCCCTTGCTGCTTTAGTCCCCATGTCAGGCAGCACTGCTGGGAGCTGGCAGTTGCAGCTGCAGAGCTGCTGATTTGCCACACTAATGATTTGTCATGGTGTAGTAAGAACTTGTTAGTCTGCCCATTGCCATGACAGGCCAACATTTCTATTTCTGTTTGCAGTGGCAGATGCAAATAACTACATAAATCACTGGTACAGAGCCTCATTCAAGGCATGTTTTTCAGCAATGTGAACACAGTGCCCAGTAGTGGTCTATGAAGAGGAATGTTATTATATTTAACTGCAGGGTGTATCTTTTTTCCTTGATGTATACTGCAGCATGTAACTCCCATTAACTTTAAAAGGTTATAGACTCTAGGAACATCAAAGTAGAACATACCCTGAGAAAAAAAGTTCTGTCCTTGGATGCTCACGCACAGCTGCTATTGACGTTAATTTAAGAGTGCAGTTCTTAGCCCTAAGTATGCCCATTTCTACTGGATATGGAACTGAGCTCAGTTCTCATGGAAAAGTTTTACAGAATTTCCAGAAAACAGCAACTCTTAAGAATATGTTTTAAACCAAACTATTTAGAGCCAAAACTTTACTACACAATGAAAAAAAGAAAAATTGCATTGCACAAAACTAATTTCAAAATGAGCAACAGCAAGTATCTCACCCTGCTTTATTTGTAGGTCTTACCCGTCTCGTATCTTGTGAGTCACTCTTGCAGATAGAATTCTTTTCAAGGAGATGATATCAAGTGCCAGATGAACCCACCTTTTGCACTCATTGCTTGTCTGGACATTCAGATGTTGTGAATACACAGCTCAGGCATAATTTTTAACCTAGATTTTGCTGCATAATTATCATCAGTAGCCATCAATAGCTACTCTTTATGGAAGCAAAAACTTCACATTGATCTCAGTGTAACTCTCTGTCATAATTCAAGTTTTCCTTAGAAAAAGTAACAGTTCTCCACATAAGTATTAAAAACTGAATTTTCTCCTATACCTCCAGTATTTAGATATTCATGCTTAGTTACGTTTGAGTGTCCCATGGTGGTGCTCTGCCTTTACAGGAGATTAGGCAAAGACCTCTCTTAGCTACCTTCCAACTCAATTTCTCAGCCTTATGGAGTGAAATAGGGGTGAAGGATACGTGTGCAGCAGGCTGAGAACACACAGCTTTTAGTATCAAGTGTGTGGGATGCTGGTCCTTAAAAAGAACCTTCCATGGTTTATCATAACAAGCCAAACTGCTACAGGTCAGGATGCAAAAGGGTGCACTGAAGCACTGGAGATCTGGAAGGGCAGAACAGGATTTAGCAGAACTTTTAGTTTTTTCCTGTGCAAATGTGGAAACACACTGTGGGCCAGACTGGGTGTATCTTCAAAGCAGTGCAAGACACACACAGGAAACCCCCATAATTGATATTGCTGATTATTTTATTCACTCTGCACTGTGACATTACCTACGTCTCCTAAAACTCAGGATCTCTTTTCTGCATTTTTGATAGCATGACAGTCTGGAAGATAGCATAAATAAATAATAAAGTGACCTGTAGGCTGATACGCTGCCTAGTTCAGAAGTATTTTCAAGTATATACTTTAAGATGACATGCCATTAAAATAAAAAATTAATAAACAGAAGCAGAAAAAAGCAACATATTTCATTTCACATTAAATACATCTAGGTAACTTGTTACTTTGCCACACCTTATCAGAGGATGACACGGGAAACAGGCTCCAGGACCAAAGGACAACAGCTGTGCCGTAAGTCACCTTGAATTTGAGCATTGGATCTGCTGTGCCAGAGCACAAACCCCACATATCCTGTCCGATATTCTGTCCTTGAAAATGCCCAGCGTCTCTAGAAAGTGCAAGAAAAGGATGTAAGGGAATATTATGGGATAGCTTCTTTAAATGTGAGGAACTGCTCAGTTAAATAAAATAAAGCACAAAGCACCAAGATTTCTAGCCTTTACATTTCTTCATTCTGTCTTAAATATAACCAGATCATTCCTTCACGATGTTTTCAGGTTAAAAAATCCTTACTACAGCAACAAACATTTTGCTACCATTTTTATTTGCTATTAAAGAGCAATAATGCTGCCACAGAGGCAAGGAGCACAGGTTTTATTTTTGTGTTTGAGAGGTGGCAGAAGGCACTTGCCAACAGAAGACACCGGCAGAAAATTAGAATAATGCTATGGCCTCAAGACAGATCTAGAGCTACAGAAGGTGACACGGATTAGGGTATGGAAGGAGGCATTCAGCAAGCTGCAGCTGCTCCTCGTGGGCTGGCACTGGGAGTGGAGTTGCTTACCTTGTGTGTTTTGCCTGCAGGTGCTGTATGAAGGAAATTCATAGAGGAAAGCCCCCTGTGCTACAGTGTCATATCTTTATGTTTACCCTGCAGTAACTTCCTATGTAGACCAGCTCTAACAGGTGAAAGGCAATACTGCTAGGACACTGCAGGTTTGTGGAGACAACCATCAGCAACAAGAACCTGAACTGCTCACAGTGAATGGTGTACAGCTGAAATATTGTCTGCTGAAAGACGGCTTCTGGGCATGTTGCTGTGGTCTTGTTTACTTCAGTCATTTTAGCAAAACCTGGCTGAATCTCATCTACATCTCTAGATCTCTTTGTACACGCTTTTTACATCTTTTCTTTGAGACTGCAGAAGATCTGCAAGGCTTTATATTCTTTCCCCTGGTACTTGAATTTATTTTTTTGCTTTTCAAAGGTGACTGAATTTTTGAAAGTTTTCCTAGCAAAAGAAAGACAACACTGTGTGCAGGTCAAATGTACTTTTCTGGCTACGTTCAACATGAACATAGAGTCACCATTCTGCTCCAAATTCAACAATCTCCTTCCAATGTCCTGTTAAAACCACTCTTGGTTTAAATTTGTTGTCATTGAAATATTTGGAATATCTCCCCAGCTTATCTCCTTCTACTCCGGAGTATTTAAAAACTTGTAGCAGTAGTGTTTTGGGTTTCCCCCCCAAATAATCAGATTAATATAGAACTGCTAGAAAGAGTAAGAGTAACTGATAATGGGCAGGAAGACATGATAAATTTTTCATCAACCTCTGGATAGCACATAAAGCTAGGAAACCAGCAATAGGAGAGATGAATTTTCAAAACCCTTAGAGACTTAAAAATAGTAAAACAGGGGCTCAGCTAAAATTTTAACATCAGCTCACTTGATGATGCCAGAAATTGTTATATTTCTGACATATCTATTAAAAAGCCCAAAGATAGTTATATGATCATTTCAACATTTCTGCATGAAAAGTGATCCAGTGAGCAAATATTCTAATTTTATAGAAGGAAATATGGCACTGTAGATTTAGCTTCTCAACATGTTATTGAAATACTGACCAGACACTAAAAGCCAGATGAGTAAGTGAGCAGATTTCCCAGCTCTTTGAACACCCAGTGCTTACACTGAACAGGCCTAAAAGATTATGCCAACCTCAAAAGTTTAATGCACATTTTCAAAATGCATAGTCCAGAGACCAATTCAGACAGAGCTCTCTGGGGGCTACTTTTGTGTTTATAAGTATTCAGCTGAATTTCTAAATCAGAAGAATTTCTGCTTACATTTAGCAGGAAGGTTCCCAAGAGCATGGACACTTTTAAGCTCAGTCTCAGTGATTTAACTGGAAACTTGATGAAACTAGAGGAACCTGCTAGGATGGTTTTACTACCCAGTTTAGTAGAACCAAAATTCCATAATTTCATATTTACCCTAAGACAAATAGCTTTAAATACACTTAGCATGTTTAAAGCATCAAAAAGATTTAATATTAGAGTCCTCTTACTTTTCTTTCTTTAAAAGAAACATGTTCTCTCCTTCCAGGAGAAAATTTTAGTTCTAGAAATTCATGTTAATCACAGTACTGATTTGTTCCTATCCTGTGAGAGATGAGCTCTCTACGTTTTTTCTAGCTTTTGCTAGATGAAAATCAGTCTTAGAAAATGTTCATTAATAATATTTGTTTAACAGAAAACACTTGTGGAAAAAGGCAATCTATAGGATTATAGAAAAGGTTATTTTCCTTTATATTTTTTCCCTAAGGCTTGGGCCTGTTGTTTTATAAGTAGTGAAGAGGATGTGGAGTGCCATTATAGCACTGTTTCCTACAGAAAACTGGATACTGACAATATTTCATTTATGGAATGGCAGTGCAATATCCCCGCATTTGTTTGTTTTCTCATGCATAGAAAGCATGAGAAAATGCTGCTTACATCATCAAAACAAACTCTCATAGAAATTTTATAAGCCAGCAAAGCACAGATGGTTGAAGGCATATGTTAGATCACTATTATAGTTATTTGCTTAGGAAGACTTTCTCTGCTCAGGTCCTCAAAACTTTCTGTTAGAACTCGAAATGAGCAGGCGAAGCAAATTATCTCACATATGTGCACCAATGTCCTTTCATTCCCCTATAAGGCCTTTCTCGACAAAAATTGCAATTGAAACTCCTTTATAATAATGAAAGTATACATTATTTATAAATGTTTCTTCTAGTTTCTTCTTTAGTATACTTTTATTTTAATAGGCAAGGCCAAAGTGCAAATCAGTAAAGTCAGTTTATATTAAAACCCCCCATGTTAGACAAGGAAGGCATGTCACTTGTTTTAAAGATTCTGCAGCTTTTCATAAAAAAAAAAAAAAAAAAATTCTGTGAATGAGTTTTTTACTCTATGTGCTATTTCATAGGTTAAAAAGGCAATTTGAAAAAGAAACTTTTGCTTTCCCATTTAGAATCGTTCTTGCATCTTACATCCTATGGATTCAGGCAAACCTAGGATACTCAGTATCAGTTTAGGTTCCAAAACTGATCCTCCAAATCTGGGTTTTTACCTCTAGATTTATCTAGCAAGCTGCAAACCATTGTTGAAAGCTCATGGTGGCTTGAATTTAGGGTCACCAATATTTTATTTTCAGCTGTGCAGGTCTTTAGGGCTCTGATGTCTGACTTACACTTTGACAAATATTTCCATCACACCATGGAAAGTAGTCCATGGAAAGTCTCTGAGTCACTTTTTAAGCCAAGGGTCTTCCTGGGACACAGCCAAAACACACTGCAAGTCCTCATTGTTATTGTGCAACTGCCAACACCAATAGACTTTGGATAAAAATCTCATAAAGGAATTTTTTCAGCCAACCTTTCAGGAACCTTAGAGTGTCAGATTTTTAGCCTTTATAAAATTTAATCAAGCATTTTATTTCACAAAGTGCCATAAAAAGCAAAGCGGAGCAATAACGTAGCCCAAGTGCATTACCACTTCCTCTCGGATTGACAGTGCATTAAAAAAAAAATTCCAAGCAGTGATTAGGGTTCAAATATCTGAATAGAAACATCACTTCCACATAAAGATGGGAAAGCCCCAGCAGTCCCTCTGTGCGCACAGGCACACACACACTGCATGAAGCAAGAGGCTCTGGAAGACACTGTCCCCACTGAGTAATCTTTGAGTTGTCTTTCCTGCCTCTCACAGCCACAGAATCCAGAATTTGTCTTTCTGCCTAGCAAAGGCAGCTGTGCACAGCAACAGCTACAACACGCAGGCTGGGGGGAACATTTCCTCTCACCAGAAACTGAACCGGTCAAATGAAAAGGGCTTGAGACACTGACTAAGCCTGTGAATTAGATGTGAATCTAGCAAAGCTTAGCCTGGACTCCAGGAAGCATTTCTTTCCTGAGAGGTTGGTCAGGCACTGGAACAGGCTAAATTGCAGTTTTGTAGTTTTAGATAATTCCAGACAACAGAAATCTAAGGCATACATTCTAATCAATGAAAGGTGTAATTTGTCTACTTAGCCATTGTCATTCAGCACAGTCACAAATATATTCATCATATGTATCATACTTACTAAAAATCGTTTACATATTTTAGTCAATCATACCATATAACAGGTACATGTGAACATCACAATATTTATTTCAGGTGATTTATCATCAAAAGAAGTTTGAATCCTATAACTGATTACTGAGACTTGATTTTTGTCTCTAAAGAAACACTAGGGCACATGAATATTTGCCTGAAATTTTGATGGGCTGAAGTACATCAGTTCTGTAAGATTTAGGTATCTTAAAATCTTAAATCTTTAAATCTTAAAATTAGAGTGACCATACTAATCCATCTCTAATTTGCTTCTAATTATGTCTCATACATTTATAATCATTCGAGTTGCACTTTTAGGCTGTAGAAATACTATGGAATTCACATGTCCCTTGATGTGCATATTTCTGCTAAAAATCTATACTAAATTCTGCTTCAAAATAGTTGTTGGTAAAAGTTGTACACCAAACCAATATGATAATTTTGCAATGGCCACTCTGAGGTTATGTTCAAAAATGCTCTGTTTATATATATTCTTGCACAGAACATTTGCAGGAAAGAAGCTGTGGAAGTACTGGTTCCTTTCAAGACAAGATAAAAATCAATATTTCATTAAGTGTTTGACTCTGTTTTATATCTCATTTTCTCCATTTTTATAGGAAAACAAACATCTTAAAACAAACAAATAAGAAAGAGATGGTGGGGAATATTATTAAATTAAATAATGAACACTTAATCCAGTATTTCTAATTGTCCAGCTATGAAGCACTCCAAACTGAAAAACAAGTAGTCTTCAAAAGAAAGAAAGAAAGAAAGAAAGAAAGAAAACCCGAATTAATAGATAAATACAGCTAAAAAAGAATTTCCTATGTTAAGAAGTCGAATGTTTTAAACTTGCTTGAAAAGGCTGATCAAAAATATCCACAATGGAGAAATGCTTTCTCTTTAAATACAGCCCACTTGAAAGAGACCGTGAGGACTGAGAGACAAATGGTAAAAATCTGCAGATTTATTAAATTTAATGTTTTGCTCCTGAATTTCTTGATTAGAAGCAAAAATGAATTGCACCAGGGACCATTTTTCTTCATGGGATAAAGCTGAAATTTGTAAAGGTTTCAGGTACAAGTACACATCTGTGAATTTTAGTTATAATATGTAAGAAGAGACTGAATGAATTTTGCCTTGCAGAGTATTGAATTTACATGGACTATATTTCAAAATATATAATTAAAAAAATTCTTATGATGGTTACAACTGTATTTAACTTGCTTTTCTCAATTCTTCATTCTCAAGGTCATTTACACTCACAGACAAACACATACAGGCACATTTTGTTGCTTAAAGCTAATTTACTTTTGTTGATTATTCAGCAGTGGAAGTCATACACTTCTCCCAGTGGCATCATTACAATGAATTAATAGCACTGTTCACTGTTATTTTTATTTGAAAAAATGACTTTCAACTATCTTGTCTCAGCTGGAGGAATCACGTGATATCTGAGGTTATCTTATTCATGCCACATCTTAAAAATAACTTGAGTGCCAACCTTAATTGGATGAATACTGTAGGATATATTAAGAGAACATAATGAAACACTTTATTTCTTTAGACATTTCCCAGTACGGGTTTAATTAAACTCCCTTTTTCGTTGTTGTTGTTAATTCTGATCAAGTTTTATGAATCAACCTCAAAGAAAACTAAAGAGGAGACATTTTGTGTCCTAGAGGCCATATTCTGCATTTATTATTTGTGACTCTTCTATGGTATCCTACCAGAAACTGTAGTGTGTAAGGACAGAGGAATTACACCTCGGCAAAGAAAAGATAAAGATAAATCAATTCACCTCTCCTGGGGACCAAATAACAAAGACTAAGAATATATTGATTACTGGAGCACAGAGCAAGGCTCAGCACGGGAATGGGGAAGCGAGACACTGCTGTCACCACCACCACCGGCTCCCAGGATGCGGGAGCTGCTCCCTGGCCGTGTCCCGCCTGCAGGGGAAGGGACGGAGCCCTGCACAGCTCCGGGATGCGGGAGCTGCTCCCTGGCCGTGTCCCGCCTGCAGGGGAGGGGACGGAGCCCTGCACACCTTTGGGATGCGGGAGCTGCTCCCTGGCCGTGTCCCGCCTGCAGGGGAAGGGACGGAGCCCTGCACAGCTCTGGGATGCGGGAGCTGCTCCCTGGCCGTGTCCAGCCTGCAGGGGAAGGGACGGAGGCCTGCCCACCCTTGGGAGGCG
>VZTF01006143.1:1654952-1722411 GCA_013397755.1 Cnemophilus loriae | reverse complement strand
GGGATGCGGGAGCTGCTCCCTGGCCGTGTCCCGCCTGCAGGGGAAGGGACGGAGCCCTGCACAGCCCTGGGTGCCATGGGCTGCCCGCCGTGGGCTGTGTCAGCGGGCAGGGGCTGCCCGCATGCCCACGACACTGCCCTCAGGGGTCAGGCTGGCTTATCCTTGGCTCCCATCAACCCCTGCCTAAAGGACTAAGGGAAATGATGATTAGGAGGAAAGTACTGCTATAAAAGAAGTCACAACAGCCCATGCACGTGCGGCAGCCGGAGGGGATGTGGGTTTGATTTCTATCCTCTGCATGAAACAAAATTTGCCCAGGTGACCCTTTGCCCATTAGAGGTAATGGCTCCTCTTTTGCTGGTTCCTGTAGCAATGCATTCTCAATTTGTTGCCTGTCTCAAGAGTAACCATGACAAAAGCCAGACAAAGGCAATCAACAGCCAGGAACAAAGCAAAACAAGACAGTTTTCCTATCCAGCAAAATAAAAACACTGATTGTTTTTCAGCTTACTCTTGGGCTCTTCTTTTTATAAAGTGATCATAAGTTTAAAGACAGAGGAAAATTGCCCACAAATCCAATAGAATTTAGAATACGCATCTACCAGCAATACCAGGGGATTTCCAACCAATATATTAGCCAACAAATCAATAACAAGAGTAAATCCTTCTGCATTGAGGGCAATCAAATGCTCACTAACAGGTACTATCACCTATATTAATATAATCCCCCAAGTGTCAAAGTTAATACCAAAGAAAGCTTATGCTTCACATGTGATAAGCTGAAGGATATTTCTTAATAATGGTTTAAATAAAAGGAAATTGCATGGAGATTTTGCATTAAATGATCCTGAACTGACTGGGCTCTGCTGAGGTTAGTTCTTTCAGGAGATGCCATGTTTGCTTATCCCAGAGAACATCCTGGTCCATCAGGACTGTTATGCTAAGCCTGAAATACATTCACAATGCTTTCAATCTAAAGGCTTTCTAAAACTGGCTTCCTTTCAGTATCAGGATGTTTACATATACAATTTTTTCCTGACCTCTGAAAGTAATTCATTTTAGTTACTGCAAACTTACTTATTAGCTATGTAACTTTCCAGCTGAGAGTTTAATACTGGTATGTCAACCAAGCACTTGCTTGTTGTTATCATTAATAATTTCTCATCTGGCCTGTGATTACATAAGAATATAGTGGGAATTTAAATATTTTAATCTGAAAGATCCTACTGGGGATATTTTGTGGTTTTGTTTTAGAGGAAGAGGTATTTGTTGATTATTTATATCTGTGCATAGTCCAACTCCAGAGTTTGGCCAGTCTATCTGTTTCTCTTGGTCAAGTTATCTTCAGGATGTTCCTTTCTCCCAGGCTGATGGAAATTGTTCTTTTATGAAAAAGCACATGACAAATAAATGATATAAAAGCAGATAAAGTAACCCTGAATAGTCCCTGCTGTCTCAAATCAGTTAGAGGTGGGTAGACGAATTTGCCTTTACCTTATCTGATTAATATTTTCTAGGAGTTAATGACAGGCTTGGAGGCCTTACCTTTTCAGAAGGAGCAGTGTTGCAGTTAAGCCATTCAATTGCAGAAGTATTACAGGTCCTGGCTCCTATTAGCTTTCTCCTTGTTTTACTGATCCATACTCAAAAAGATAAAATGCATAATCTCCTCTATTGCTTAGCAAAATGCACAGCAGTGCATTTTGTGCTGGGGTAAGCTCCATAAGGTAATGGTAACAAAAGACATTCATCCTGCATATTCCACATCACCGGGTCTGAATTCGGAAGCCTACAAAAGAACATTCAAGATTTTGCAGAGGCATGTGGAAAGCTGGCTATGTGCAAACGGATTTAACAAGCTAAGTGGCAGAAAGCACTGAAACATGAGACATTGCAGTTTGCCAGGAGAAGCAGCATTCTATGCCTAACTAGGTGTTATTGTTACGGTGGTAATGAGCAAGATCAGTATTTTGTAATTAACAGAAGGGAATTTCAGATGCCAGACTGATGAGTCAGAAGTTCAAAGAGTAGGTGTTTAAAGGATATTTATGATAAAAAGCAGTAACGAGCTGCCTTTCACAAAATGGTTCACACCTAAATAATGGCACTTTAAAAATTGGCACAGGGCAGATGTTTCTTAAATAAGCAATGCATTAACAAACTGAAAGGTGTTTCTCAAGTATAGTCAGAAAAGAGGGTATGAAAAAAGCTGCTCCTTTGCAGTAACACCTCTCTAGACAGAAAGAAATGAATTCTCATTGCAGAATGCAAAACAAATAAGATGGGGTTTTACATGTATATTAGTGAGGACAAGTAGTTTAAGAGAGAAAATCTGCTATTTAAGGAAGAAGACCAAAAAAAGATCATGCTGATTCTACACTGAATGTACTCGTATGTGAATCTCTAGCACCAATGAAGAAGAGAGAAAGCAAAATGTCTAAATAAGAAATGATGAACACTTTGCATCTGATTCCAAATGTCCTGAAAGCATATATCCATCAGCATGTTTCAGGTGAATGCTGAAACGTGCTCTTCATATTGTCACAAATCTGATGCCCAGGTGATTGATAAAGAGCTAGTAAAGAAATGCATGGAAAACCTTATTACAGGCCTATTAGCACTTCTGTGTGAAGTACGTTGCAGCGTTCATGCCCATTACTTTATATGATTAACCACAGAAATCTTTTGAGACTATTTTATGGCCTGGTTCTGCAAGAGTTATCTATATGCCTCTCTCGAAAAATATGAGCAGTCTTCTTTGCATCATTAGGATTCACATACTTAAAATTAGCCATGTGAGTATTTTTTTTCTTTGTAGGTTAAGGGCTTTTGCAGAACTAATGAAACACCAGATGGCTGGATGGCACTGAACTTTAGAAGATGAATAAAGAGTAATCGTGGAAATTATCATCTGGTAAATCACATTACGTTCCCTAGGAAAATAACAGAAGTGAGGTTTCAGGGTTTTTTTAAAATGAAAGTAAGCAGCTGAGAGCAGAAACATGAGCAATAAACAGCATTGAGTGAAATTATGACCCCAGACATACATGCTGGAGCACAGGCTGACTACAGTGGGGGGTCACAAATTTGTAACACTGAGCAATTTTGGATCTTGTATCCAGTATCAGTAGACAGCGGATGCAATACCTCAGAAATTGTACTTGAAAAATTAAACTCAGTTGGGTTAGAAATGAGCGCTATCCATGGATTTTAAATTGGCTGACAAGCTATAAAAGAAGGGCAGTGATAGATGGCGAGACATTGAGCTTAGGGAAAAAAACCCAAGAAGCAGTGCTAATGTTTAAGCACAGAACAATTTGACTGATGGGGAACATCTATGAGAGTCATGTAATGCAGCTGAACATTGACCGGGGGGGCACGGTAACTACAGCTGTGGTGGGAGAGGAACTTCAGAGAGTGGGCTGAGAGAATAATGCAAGACAGAAATGAGAAATAATGGGACATTACAAAGCAGATGAGCATAAAGGAAAGTGTCCTGACTAGAAACTATTTTTAATTAGGAACAGTCTCCTGTAAGAAGCGTTGCCTGATCTATAGACTGGGTTTAAAAAATTTTTGGATGCCAAGAAACTTTGTGGACCAGCTTCACTTATAGATGGGAAAGCTGAGGCAGAGAAGCCTCATTTCCTGCTATGACCTGACTGCACATTTACATTTACTGGTTGCTTTTTGTGTGTATAGTATTAAATTTATCTCTATTCTAGAATTAGTAGTCCTTCATCTATTTACTTCCATTATGTTATTGCCATGTGAGCAAGTGAAGAAATTTAGCTTTGTGCAGTCTCTCACCCATGTACCCCCATGTGGCCCTCCACTGTTTTCTCCCTTCACGTGGAAAAACCAAGGCTGGCTGCAGTGCAAAGGAGCCATCTGTATCCACAAAGCAGCAGGATCCATTCCAGTAATGCAGATCAAACAGAGAATGAGTATGCATTGATTACTCATGTCCACGTGTCCTCCATTCCCTGTCTGCTATTTGTCATATTATTATGATTTTGGCTTAAAACCACTAGTGCTTAGAGAAGAAGCTCTTATTAGACATTACATAAAGCACCAATGTACACTTTTGTGTTGCAAAGAAGTACAGTAAGATAGCCTTGGTCTCTGATGTTCCCATCCAATGATCTGGCAGGGCCTTCCTAAACTGAGGACTTTTCCAAACATGCAAGGTAGCTATGATTGAAGCCTACAAGTGCTGTCAAGGTGACAGGTATCTGGTGACACCAGGAGTCACAGCTATTTTTACAGTTTAAAAATCTCGGGTGAAAACAAATCAATAAACTGACTGAAGTTATTTCTAAGAAAGAAGAAAGAAAGGAAGAAAGAAAAAGTACATAGGTGAAGATTTCACACAGCAGATTAGTAAAAACTACAAAGCAGCCTCTAGCTATTTTCTATCCCCACTTGCACTTCTTCAATTCTGCTAGCTAGTACCGAAACGCTTTTTATTGATTCACACATTTTTCTATTCCACTCTAATAAGAAATGTTTATTCAGATTTAAAATAAGAACAATAAGGCCACAGATTACACTTCCCAGTCTAATGCTAAGTAGGTGTTTTTTCTTAACGTATTGCAAAAAGTGATTTCAGTGCCCAAGTAATCAGGAAAGTTATAGGAAGAACACAATGGATTTGAAAAATTATTTTAACTGGCCAAAAGTCAAATTCTTTTAATCTAGCATAAAAATTGAATATTTAAGTTTTTTTCTCGTTGCATGGCCATGTCCTGAGCTTGTATCTGTTATTATTACCAACTGGCATTTTAGTTTTAGGAGGCGGGTAATGCTGCCAGGAAACTAATTTTTCAGGTTCTGAATCTAAATGCAAACAAACCCAAATAACCTGCATGTCTGGAAACCCTAGAATTTTGCCCGCCTTCGGAAGGCTGAATATTTTGCTGGACAAGAGTAACACTGTATTTCCCATTTGCCATGTATCCCTAAAACTTTCCCAGCTGCACCACTTACAAAGCAGAAAATTTGGGTGATTTGCTCTCAAAATCATTATAAACATCAGCTACCATTAAAAAGCCTTTATTCACCAACAGTTTGCAGAAGCAATGCAAACTTCTGAAGGCCTAATTAGAGAAAGGTCTTATATCACCAAACTCAGCCCAATGTACCTTCAAGCACTCAGGTTTTTTACTCTATTATTGCTTTGCTACTTGACTGGGCAGGATGTGGGCCAAGGTCAGATGATAATTCCTTGCCAGAGGAAGGTTGCTTGGGAGGGGATGTCCTCCTTCTCTGGGGCCATCAGTGCAGTGACACCTCCTGCAAGTCCAGAGGAGCCAGCCTGGCTTTCAAAACAGCCACATAACACCCTCATACTAAGCTCAGATTTTTCTCATCTGAGATACACTGTGCAACACAGAGAGGCAGTTCTTCTGCTGGCAGAGAGGTGTGCCTGCACTGCACCCACTAACAAAGGATTTTTTCCTTGCCGTTTCATTCATTCAAATGCATCTCTAATATGTATTTTGCATTCAGCCCTCCTATTGTTCCATACTTGCTGTTGTACCCACTTCTGCTTTTTAATGAATTTATTTCAGCCACTCAGAGGCTGCTGCTGTACATGGAGTCAGGAAGGAGTTCTTCAAGAAACCAACCCTGCACAGCTGACTGTGTTAGGCACCTCAGTTTTTCAAGGAGCCTGTCTATAAACCTTCTGAATTGAAGATAACTTTTCCCGACAGCTCTGTCCTGTGGTGGAAATCAATCACTCATCTGGTGAGTCTGCTTGGACATCTGGGATGCCAAAGACAGAGTCCTTGACCTGTGTTTACAGGGACTGCCCTGAGACCAAGGCAGGTACAGCAGCCACCAGCACGCTGTGTACCGGATCCCAGCATGATGTGCAGTAATGACCTGTCAGGGAAGCAGCCTGTGTACCACCACACTGTGAAATATCCTGGGGGACTCTCTTTATGAATTCAGCATGCCCTCAGGCAAGAATGAAATCACACATCATTTAAATATTGTTTCATGCTTTCCTTTTAGGGTGTCTCATCCTTTCTTTGGTCTGTTCAAATCTATATTTCTAAAAATTTTCAAAATAAAGAGAAAGCCCTGAAAAGACCATTCCAACCTTCCCACAAAAGTGCTGTGTCTTGGAGGTTTCAGATTTCTTCACACACAAACCCCTTTCATCTCAATAGGGGTCTGAAAAGGCAGACGGAAAGAATTTTTTTTTGCTAACTATTATCTGGTCATTTTAAACAGGAATTGATCGCTTTGTTTTATCATCTACAAAATTTGGCAGCTGTTTTCAAGGAGTACATGTTGATGTGGGAGCAGCTTGCAAATAGTGTTGGAGAAGAAAGGAAATTTAATTTCATGCCCTTAGTGTAATAAGATGGTGCACAACACAAGAACAGTGAAATCTCCACTGCAGGTAACAATAAACCCCGAGTCCTTTATTTGCCAATGCCTTTGTCTGCTGGTTTTATTTTTCCTTTCAGCAAAGACAGTAGCTCTGCCATTTTAATGCTCTTGCATCTTTTGTTTTTTCCTTGCAGTACTGATGTTTGTTCCCAGGTGCAGGGTAGATTGCCAAGGTTTCGTCTCCCAGGCTTGCTAATGACCTCTGTGGCTCTGCCCTCCCGCCAGCTCCCGCACCCGGTGTGGCACAGCCTGCAAAGGGCTGAGGGGTCTGCCCTGCCCCTGCTTCATCCCGGACTCTTGTCCAGCTCTGGGGCCATAGGAATGCTGAGGGTTGCCAAGATTATATCACTTGTCCAGGTCACACAAGAAGGGGCAAACCAGATTTCGTTACTTATGATGAAAGGTAGTAAATAAGAGTCTGCTCTTGGAAATTGTTTGTGGTTACAGTAGGAAGGGATTTCCATTTTCTGAACATCATTGTAATTTCTATAATTGCAAATTATTGTCCAGAAGAAACTTCTTTTTCTTGTGTGCTGAGCCCCTGTTAAAAAGGAGGGCTTAAATATACTCAAAGAATCATCATAAATAGCCTAAAAAATATGACTGCATATGAAAGCCCCATAAATGACTCACAGAGACATGAGTCAGATGGAAAAAAAACCATCCAGGTATCTGTAAAGGCCTGCGTGCAGGGCCTAAAATGCTGTTAATTTCCATGGACTATGAAATAGAAGTGTAGGCATGCACTTCATTTTCTCAGCAAGCTCTCACTGATAACAGCAATTCAGAAGCTTCGTTTCTTGGAGCTATACATTGTTCCACTCACTTGTGAGGTAAAAACCAGCATCACAGACAAGAGCTACCTCCACCAGAAAACTTGCACTCTTTTTTAGCCCTCATCAGTAGAGAGAGTGCATCATTAAAAAGCAGAATTGCTAGTCCTTCTATGGAGAGCTGCAACAGAACAGTTACACAGGGAAACAATAGTTAAGGGGAGAAAGTCAAACTACTTTTGATCAAAAAATTCAGTGCCTCTGTTTCTCGAAATGGGCTTATGGGTCAGGAATATATGGCTAGTCAAAACCAGTATTTCTTTTTTTTTGAATAGCACAGCATAAAATCTACATATCTGGTTGAAATATTCAGCGAGTCACTCCTGCCCTACAAGTGCATTATTACCTCATCTTATGTTAAATATGAAGACAAACAGCTGCAGAGAGATTTTTGCCACACTTCACCTGTATCAAGCACAGCAGATGTAGCAGACTCCTTTTGGTAGCAGACATTCTTTCCTGTATCTGAATTGTCTCTTAGGTATATAAATGAAGATGGGATTATGTCTTTGCTGGAGCAGCAGGTGAATGAATCACAAAAAAGCCTCAGTCAGTCTGTAGATAAAACATGATCTTTTTCCAGGCTTGTGTCTAAATAAAGAGCTGCAGAGAAATGGCCTGATTTTAGAAAGTGGTGGAGACAAAGGAACTGGTGGAGGAATGTTTATTTTTTTTTAAAAAAAATAGGGTCTTAATCTATTGATTCACTGCCTAATTTAACTTTTGATAAGTGCTCATCACTGTTCTTGACTATTCACATAAGCAAGCAAAAGTGTGGTCGTGAAGGGGGTAAAGATGACAGTTCTGTTCCATAATGTATTCAGCCAAGGTGCCCTTATTCATGTATTATACACACGGGCATTTTTAATATGCAGGTTGCAGCTATTTAAAACCTTGCTAATGCTTCATGGCAAAAAGTGAATCAGTCTACTGAGATTTCACCTATACAGCATGTCTTTTTTCCCCCCTCACTATTTTATAACCAGAAGCTTTTGCACTAATGCTGCATCTTTCTCACTAAAGAGTTTTTCTGATTTTGCTCTGGGATGCTTGGCTGAAGTTACAGCCCTCCCTGATATCTCTCGGTGTCTGCTGTGATGACACTAACCAGTTCCTGTTTCCAGAGAGAGCTTCCAGCCTTTCTGAAAGTGGCAATAAAGTCCTGCTCTCTCTCAGGTTGAGCAGTGTGGTTGTTAAGAACTGTGGGTTTGTCTCACCCTAAACAAGATTTAAATCTTTCAGATTTGTATTACTGCTGTATTCACACAGAGTGTTTCTAAAATGAACATCAAAATCAGAGGCTGACCTGCCCTTCACAGTATTCTTTAATCAGAAAGGAATTTTTTTTCTTGCTGTTTTAAGCCATATTGCATCCAATTTTTGAAAACAAGAGTATTCAGATCTGGACTGTTTGATAAACACATAGGAATACTCTACTCTGTTCAATTTATCTGAACCATTTTCAAGACAACAGATATTTCCTTATTGATTCTGTTTGGCAAGGTAATTAAAACATGTTCATATCAGAAATTTCTCAGCTCTTCAAGATTATTAATACTGTGTTCCTTTTCAGGGAACTACTCACATATAGAGTAGTTATTCACATTTATTTCTCATATAGAAATAAAGAAATAAATGGTTAATATTAAAGACATCACACAGCTGAAGAATAACAATAATGTGTACTGCAACAGTTGTCATCCAGTTGCACAACCAAAATGTACCTCAGGTCTCACATGAAAGAGCTGTGGCTCATCATCATATGAATTGTCCTGATATCATAATTCCTTTGCCTCTTTGACTGCATGTAGGTACTATAATACCCACAAGAAATAAGATACCACGAGCTATCTTCAATTATAGGTCAGATAGTCACTGTTTGTTTGAAGAGTGGTGATCTTCTGTTATTCAAAGTCTTACTCATCTCTGCTTGCCCTCTGCTTGAGAGTCCTAAAAATAAATGCATTTAAAGTTTTTCATGACCCTTGCCAGGCTTTTCCTTTTAGGATAGTAATTTGAATCCAGCACAGGTCAGCAGAAAGAAGCTGGAATTATCCTCCTAAATAGACAGTTGTTTGTAGCAGCTGGAAAAAGGAGGTCACAGGGCTTGCTCTGCTTCCCAGGCTACTGCTGCTCTTGTCACAGGTGACCACTTCCAATTATCAGACTCACTGGGCATCTCAGCAGAAGGGTTAGAGAGTGAATGAAAGGGTGACTGAGTATTGTCATTCCCCTACCCTAGACGAGAGTTGTTTGTACTCCTGTTGCCCAGTAAAAACATAGTGAATGTATACAGTTCTTCAAGAAACCTCCTGTTTAGATGAAAGTTGTGAATAACTTTACCATCTTAACACACAGAAGCAATTATATGTGCCAATATTCCATTAGCAGAGCTATTATTGAAATAACTGTGAAAAAGCTAAGGCATTTCACTGGCCTGCAATACTTTTTGAGGGGCTACAATAAAATATTTTTTATAAAGGTGTTCACATGCATACACATCAAACACCTCTATGCAGTATTTCCTTATTGCAGTTGCACTGTTGCATTGCATTGGCTTGATTCTACGACAGTGGAGGCTACAAGAATCTTGTTCTCTCAGTAGTAGTTAGGAATCATTCTCAGCTGATTTTTTCCTTCAGAATAAGGAAATCTGAGGTAGTTGTTTATTTTTTTTACGTTATTTGAATCAATAATGGAGAGAGCTCATACACTGACACAGATAATACCACACCATAACATGCTTCAGCACCTCAACCCAGCCAGATGTCCTTGGGCCTCGAAAAACTTGTTAATCAAATGTTTAGATGTTTCTAATAATGCAGTTGAACATAAAAACTAAATTCTATTTTTATTCAAGGTAAACATGGTAAGTAATGAGCTGTATTTTCAGTTCTAATGCTTCTCAGTGCTGGTGGAAGTTACATTTTTCTTCCAGAGAAATGGTATAGGACTATAAGCAAAGCATATGGTCAGCCTTTTTGTTTCTGTCACAAAAATTACTTTTGTTAATTATCAGTTTTCTTGGCAGGCTCAGCAGAATGTCCAGAAAGATATTTTCAAGAGCCATCAGATTTTCACACTACCTGCTTTTCAGACTATAAACAGCACAAATAGCCTGCCCAAAAAATAAGCCTTCCCACCCCACTCCTTCAAATGCACATATTGTCACTGTATTAAATGGCAGGGAGTGCAGCTGAGTTAAATTGTAAATATCAGAAATGTACATGACACGGAGATATGTGATAGTTACAACATGTAATGGAAAGCCAGGGTGGGGGATCCCATTCCTAATTTCATCACTTAACTCTCCCACGGATTTGAGGAAATAGCTGATCTGTGTGTTATCGGAGTCCTACCAGCTATAATCTGGGGATAATAGCAATATTCACACAAAATACTTTCAAATCTTCCCGATAAAAATGCTAAGCAATGCAAATACCTTTAAAAGCATTCTGTAAATATTGTAATGATACGTTAAAGTGACACTGATGTTCTGCCAAGGCAATGTTAGTAAAATCAGAGAGAATCTTAATGTAGCTCTAGTGAATAAGGCAGAAAGAAGGAAAGCAGAAGTAAGCCCTTGACCTGGAAATTGGGAAACATTTTCTCAGCTTGGCCATTACAAGCAGAGTATTAGAAAGTGACAAAGAAAGGCATCGTGGCTAATCCACAGGAGTTCATGTAGGACATCCCTATTTTACTTGGGGTAGAATTGCAAAGGGGAATCCAAACACCAAAGGCAAAAAAATCCACATCATATTAAAAATGCCATGTATTTTTAAAATTCTTTTTTGACATATAGCTACTGGATATGGAGTTTTAACTACTTGAGGTATTAGTGATACTTTTGTGGCATGGGATGCATTTTTCATTAGTGTATCCTGAAATTTCAGCTATTTCCACTGATGGTACTCCATGAGGAGAGAAGAGCTGATCTGCAATGTTCAAACTGAAGGACTGTGGCTTAAGTCTGCATTTACCATCCTTTCCATCTGGATTTCTGAGGAGCTACCACTGTGAAATTCAGATATAGATAATAGATTTATAATCTATTTTTGAAAGATGCAGGAAAGATATGTAAAATGAAAACTCCTCAACCCAGTGAGTGATTTAATTTTTGAACTTTTTCTTCCTGGGAGAAATCTAAATGGGAAAATTGGTATGGCAATAAACACTGACAGAGGAAAGGAGAGACAGTTCCCCAGCACAGTGTCACAACCTAAACTCAGCCTTTTAAATCCAGTAACTGGGGTAACTCTGGGCAGATTGCTGGGATATGAAACGGGTGTTTCTAACATCTGTTGCAGCATATTTTGCCATTTTACCTCAACTATCTTTGAGAGGAGAATTGATTTGGTCATTTGGTTAATTGAAATGCTTAAGCAAAAGTTTTTGTTTACACTGGAAGCAAGTCTTTCATGAAGAGCTTTGTCCATCTTAAAAGAGAGCTCACAAAGCAAGGGAGACGTGATGGTGGCCACTAGAGAGTGAAGGGAAGATGAATGCAAAGTGAAGTGCTGCTTGCGAAGTGCTGCTTTGCCTGTCTCAGGAGAGCAGCTGCCAAGCACACTCGAGAAAGAAATCTGAAATCAGACATCTGTATGTGCATTGCGTCCACCATGTTTGCTCTGAGGAGAGAGAACCATATGAAGCAAGACAGCAAAGGTGAAATCCAGCAAGACATCCTACTTTATTGCCATGGCAACCCCACCCTGATGAAAAGTAGAAAAACAATAAAACATCTTCAGGAAAAAAAAAATCAGTGCTATCTACCAAGGGAATTGAGGAAGATGCACTTTAAGGAAGAGCTTGACATTTCCACCATTTGGTGACTCTTTGAAACAAAGGTATGGCTGCAGTTTTTGCAAGCTGCAGAGTTAGAACCTATTGTACTTGATAAATTATTTAGTTTGTTTAGCAGCTAAGGTCTGAATCATAAGTGAAAGCTGTAGTTACAGATTAGAATCTTTAATGCCGCTGAAGCCAGACAGAATACTACTATTGTGATTTTCCTTGATGTCTTCCAACATCTGTCATCCTGGACCAGACTAACACTAGAACCGCCTTTCCTGCATTATACTTTCCAGGATGGGGGAATATGAGTGTGGATAAGTGTGTGTGTGTACCTTATAAAAGCATATGTCCGAGTCTGTACGTCTGGGCTTGTAAAGAGCTTCATGCACTATGCCTGCTCTCTCTGAATTGGTTGTTGATTTTCATGTGAATCGAAGTTGGTTACATACAGAGCCCATATAGGGCCCGGGGTCGAGGAGCCCAGCAATAAAACATCTGCTTGTAAAGAAAGCAACAACACCTCTTACATCCCTGGACTGATGCAGAACCAATATGTGATAACGGAGTGTGCAACACATGCTGCCAAGGGGGCACAGCTAGGGCAGGTGAAAGGCTCCCACCGGGTACTTTGTCTGCACAGCTCTCATGAGAGTTGGAAACTGTTCTCACACTCTTGCTGCCTCTCTCTGGAAGGCTCCTGGAATGGCCCGACAGCTGCAGTGGCACAGCCTGCCATTCCCTGCACTGAGGTATTCCTGTGCAGCAGGGAACGTGCGATCTGTACCTCCCTCAGCCTTAGGGAATCTGATCTAGCAGTTGTGTTTGCCAAATATAATCCTTTAATTTTCATCTACTATTTGCAAATATTGTTTCTTGTAACTAATTTGCATGGGCAATGGTTATTCTAATTCTGCACAGTAATGAGAAAAGCAATAAGACTATCTTACCAAAGGGCACTTTTAAAACTAAATATATTGCTCTCTGTTTTAAATAGCTTATATCTGATGGGGTTGGGTTTTTTTTGTATTAGCTGTAGCTAAGCCCTTACAGTGGCATCTAGAGATCCTGTTTCAGGTTATAATTCCTGTGTACAAGGTAGTAGGTATACCAAAGAATAGAGAAAGTAGAATTTGTCCCAGAAATATGGTATTTCTAAGACATGAAGGTGAGAACTGATAGCAAATCACTTGATTCCCAGTTCAGGACTTGATGTGATCACCTTCCCATATCTCCATATAGATAATAGATGAGATCAGCGCTCTTCCTTAGCTCTGTCTGGTCACCACTGCTCACACCACGTTCACAGCCTTGCTCTTCAGCACCCACCCAAGCAGTGACAGCCCGTGGAGGAGAGAGGGGGAAATCCTCCCCAGGAGCAAAGCCCTTGGCTGCCCCACCATGTGGATCCCTGAGCTCTGCACTGACAGTAGCCAACAGTCCTGGCACATGTTCTAAAGGAGACAAACTACAGTCCTACAGAAAAGCCCATGGAAACCATTTGGCAGGCGTGAAAACACATTTTTGAAAGGGTTACTGAAGTTTAATGCCTTTGTAACTGGAAGGATAAAAAGCTCAGTCCTGTAGTAAATTCATACCATTTTTTACTCCAAGGGGAGGCTGTGGCCTTTAGTCTCTACTACATTTATCAGGAACCATGTCAGAGTTTAACACAATACTGCATTAGTGCATGATGTAAAATGGAGTTATGATGACAAGAACTTATAATAAATTTGGTGTGCCTATGGCGATAACTCAGCAGCTGGTGTGTGCCAACCTATACTGTGAAAAGCATATACAGACTTTTCTTTGAAATAGCAGCAATTCAGAAATACATTTGCTTAAAAAAACCCACAGAGACGACACGCTGTCTGGTTCCAAAGAAATGAATGCTTGGGCTTTTGCAGAACTACTTCATTCATGTGGGAACAAAACCTATGCCTTGTGGCCAAGGTCGTGGAGACTTGGATAATTAACTGAAAGCACAAACTGAAGTTAACAACAGCTCAAACTTCCTCATTGAGGATGTGTCAGGAATAGCTTTCTCCATGCAGTGAGTGCAACTTTCCTCCTAATATTAATGGGAGCTATGGCTTCCTGCATTTCCATCAATATTAATGAAAGATGCTCGTGCCACTAATGTTAATGAGAAACACACATGCGTGTAACTCCCATTAATGATCATTAGATATCCACAGGAGAACCCTCATTAATGTTAATGAGCGTTGCACGTGTACGTAATTCCCACCAGTATTAGCCCAAGATCTATGTGCGTGTATTGCCCATTAGTGTTAATGAAAGATACGCATGCGTGTGGCTGGAACTGCCATCAGTGGTAATGGGATGGATGCAGGAACTGACAAAATAATATACTTTACCTTGATAACAGGAACTTGCCCTTGGTGTTTGGGTTCTAGTTCATCTTCAGCAAAGGCATGGCTTTCCATTAATAATCCAGTTTGTGTATTACGCTGTGTTCCAAGCACCATGCCAAATTAAGGCAAAATGCAGAAATTCATTTTCCAGACAGTGTGAAGTCTCTATGTCACAGATCAGAGAACAGCAATTTCAGTATTTATGCTGGGGTCAGTATGTGGAGTCGGTGAATACATGCCTTGATTCAATGGGGTTTGATCAAAACTGTCTGTCTTAATGACAATAAATCTCGCCCAAGGTTGTACTCTGATCAGTACTTGGGCAGCTGTGATCTGCCTTGAACTTGGGTCCTGCCAGCTATGCTTTCATTGGACCTGTGAAGTTTGTGGCAATTTATTTTACAAATTTGCTTTTGTAGTTAGTTGCTTCTAATCAATTAGGGGCTGCATGTGGAAAGGGGGCCTGAATTGTACCCTTCAGTGAAAGGAGTTAGTGGAATTTACAAACTGAAAATGGTACATATGGGCTGCAGCCTTTGCTATTTCTGGAGATCATTTGTGCAGGTACTGAAATTTGCTATACATCTTTCACATCAGCAAAAGCCCTTAGATGGACAGTGAGCAGACAAAACCCCAAAGTATTAACTTTAAGATCACAGCCAAAAATATAATTCCCTGCAATATTCTTTTAAAAAAACATTAACTGGACACACCACACCATAACCTCGGAAAATGCCAGAGCTCCTTACCTAAAACAGGTCCTATTGTCTGCTGGCTAGCAGCATGTAGAGCCACCTTTGCCTTGCAAGGCCAGTGCAGCAAGAGTAGAAAGAGTATCACCCCTACTTGGCACTGTACACATGTGACTTCTTAAGGAAGCACCCAGGGAAGCGTGGGTTTGTCAGAACTACACCAGTGTAAAGTACCTTGTGTTCTTTTCATCCCTATATCTGTTTCAGGACTGGTCTTATTTGTTAAGACTGGGAGATAAGTGACTGATCAAAAAGGGAACTTGTCAGCTCAGTAAGAATTATCCTTGTAAGGAAAGGGAATCTCCTGCATTGCTGGACTGTTTTATGCCTAGAAGAACTAAAATGTAACACTACCGTCCTTGTCAGAGAGGGTCTGTCTACAAAACATGCTCATGGCATTGGTATATCCGGTCAAAGAAATTCCTGCTCCTCAACACATCTCTCCCCAGCCCTTTTTTCCCCTGCTTCACCCCAGGGCTCTAAGTCATGCCAGCACTCCATGTGGAACTGTGCAAAGAATTAGAGAACTGAAATCAGCTGGCTTAGAGAAAGCACACAGCACCGGGGTGCTCTGCTTGTCTTTTTGTTTTATTATGGCCAGGTGATTTGGATGACCCGATATACCAAGGACAGTCATATCAGGATAACTGAGGGGCCTAAAGGCCACTGTGCAAAGACAGGAAGAGGCAATTTTGAGAAAGGTGGTTACCACAAGAGACAAAGTCTCACTAAATTGTATTCTCAGGTCCAGCAGTCAGTCCTCATGACCCCTGGAGTCAGCAGAAGCCCAGCATCCTCAGGATTTTGAAGGACTAAGGCCATACTTGGATGACAATTAAGAAACAAATTAAAACCTGTGGCTTATTTTTCCCGTTAATCACCTTTTCTAGATGCTGCATCCCATTCTTCAAGCTACACCTGCTCTTAATTGCTTTATTGCTACCAGCCAGGAAACAAGGGCATTCCAAGTCAGAGGAGCAAATACAAAATGAGAAGAAAACGATCCCAAACCCAAAGAAAATAACTACAAAGCCTGCTCCTGAAAGAGCATGCACTTCAATCTAGGAATAAAGAATTAAATTTGGAACTCGGCTTCATGTTAACAGCAGCCTAAAAACTAGCAGAAGTCTACCACAAAAGTGTGACTTAGGGCTCAATTTTCCTTTCTGAGCATGTAATCTTTGTTTACATATTTGCAGCTCTGGGGCTCAGCAGTGTAATCAAGTGCTCCTGCTTTTAATTAAGGGAGTAAAATTTGCATATGCAAACTCCCCTCTTACTGGCATTAATGCCTCAGCAATGCCAGCAGCTTTGAAGGAACTAAGAAAACAATAAGAGGCAGAAATCAAAAATATCCAACAATTAATCAGTTTTGTTTCACAAACATAAGGGAATACAGAGAAGATAATATTAAATATTTCCAGTCCTAAAACAAACATGTAGTAACAGATTCTGGACCATGTTTTAACTGTGGAGGTGTTTTCACAGCTAATACAGAGTCCTTGTCCTGTCGAAGGGTCTGAGGTAAATAACTCAGGAGCAAGGTTTTCATGCTGTGGGAAAGCCAGGCATAGGTGAAAACACTTGTAGTCTTGAGAGACTGCTGTTTACAGAAGTGCTCCTCCCTCACGCAGCCTGGAGAGATGCTTCTGGTTTGAGAAGTAAAGCCTTGCACCTCAGGCTCTCCCAGGACACTCCAGCTTGCTGCTTCACCTTCCTTTTCGGATCACTACAGACATACAGATCTCTTCTGCAGGGGAACACTGACAAGAATCCATGCAAGACAGAGACAAGTGTGTGTTATTTAAAAAACACTAAATTTGTGGGCTTGAGATAATGTCAAGGAGATATTCACAGATGCACCAGAAAAAATGAGATTTTCAAGCAAGCATGCAGGGGTTACCAGACATCTGGAGGAAGTTTTGGTTTTTTCATGTTTGTTTAACCATACGATCCTCCAGTAACATTTGGAGTGTACCATTAAATCCCACTGGCCTGCTGACATCCAGTAGGCAAGTTTCTCATTTTAAGGAGAGAGACAGAATCTTGGCATAACATAATGCTGCTTGGAACAATCTCCCTGTGCATGCGGGTACCTGAGTGGTTAGAAGGGAATCAGTCCTTAGATCTTCCTGAAGGGCACACCATGAGTATGCCTGCATTAATATTGGAACTGCTCTACTACAAAATCCTGTACAACATAGCAGGCTCCAGAGGAGCCACCGCGGTACATTGAGTAAAATGTGCCCTTTTATAATTGCTCAAATGCATTTTGACATGATAGACCAAAAATACAGAGCTGGTCTGTTGAATAAACACTGCAGCAAGCTTCAGAGCTGTTGCAGCCTATTGAGTAAATAATAAAAAGTTTTAAAATGGTCCAAGCATGTATTTTCACAATATGACTGAATTGCTTCAGAGAAAACTATTGTGTTGATTCCCAGGCATGTCCATGAGTGATTTCCTTTCTTTTCCTTTGTGTTTCACCATTTAGTCTGACTGTTATGCATGACACTTGCATAATGATGCACAGTTCTTTCCAGTCCCTGGGCACAAATTATAAGAAACCTGTTATAAATTCACCCCATGCTAAAGTGGTTTAGCTGCTGTGGGTTTAAAGAACAACATCAGTAAATATTTTAACATAATCTGGGAGTAGGGGGAATGAAAGGTGATGCTGAGAGAGGGAAAGATATTTTCTGTAGAAATGGGGAGAGATGAAGGGGTCTTTCTCTGCCTACTGCTGACTTTACCTTCTTCTTCATTTTTTGTCCTATCTTTTGACTTGATTATTCTTTCCTAAACTAATAATGGAAGGAAACCTTTTCATAACATTCTGTTTCATGACGGAGACAAAAGACATCTTGATCCATGTCCATCATTAGTCTTGACCATAATTTTATTTCATCCAATGTCTTGAAAAGGCTTGTAGAGAAGAAAACTAATTACAAGACTGATCCACCTTCTCTGTGAAATACAATAAATTAAGAGTACATAAAGAATTAACTCCTATAGCACTTAAAAACAAGTTTGTTGTCTAATTATCCAGGGCCAGGCTATCTGTAATTGACATTCTCACAGCCTAGGAACAGCTAAGTTAATAGTGCTGCATTTCGTTCTCACATCTCTAAATCAGAAGATACTCCTCTAGATTATACAGCTGTAATTGTGAGTAGAATATTTGAGTCTGGAATACTTCATGGCCTGTATTATGAGCTTTTCTGAGCATTTCCTTAAGGAGATACCCCTGAGTCTTTCTTGGTCCCACAGAGAGCCTCTGCACTGAAGAAACTTAATAACCTTGTTCACCCAGGAGGCAGATGAGAGCCCCAGTACCTGTGAGGTGTACAGAGCACTGGAGACAGGCTTTTCACAGCCTCCCTTTCACTTAAATGTGATTTAGATGGAAAAATAAAGAAGACATATTTAATAATGTGCTAATCCTAAAACAAACTGCAAAGATAAACAACAAGCAGGGTACTATTCTGCTTAAAGCTTGACAACAGAACGTATGCAAAGAATTATATAAGTTTTAAGATAAGGAACCCAGAGTTTCAGAAAGGGAAAAGGAAATGCTTAGGCTAAGCCAAAGTCCATTTCTGTTAGTGAAAGAGAGAGACAAACTTCTCCAGAAGGAGACTCACACCTCACCTTGTCCTGGAACTCCACTGAATAGGCTGCTAACAGGCTGCTCATAGAAGAAGAAACTAGTTTAATTCTCAAACAGTAAAAGTTAGATGAGAGTAATTGTGGGCATGGTTTCAGCAGCTGAGGTTTCAACAAATACGTCCAATAGAGAATACAAGGCATCACAGCTTATTGACAAATAACAGATTTGTAGTCCATGTTAGAAGTAAAGAATACAGCATCATAGGGTTCTCAGTTTTTGTTGTGTCTTTCAGTTCTTTTTTCAAGTCTTTTCAGAAGCAAACCCGAAACGTTTTCCAGAGTCCAGAAATTGCTGACAGCATGAAAAGAGAACCATAGTAACACTGAATTTTTATGGAAACTCTGAAGCAGAATGCACTTTGAATTATTTTAAGTTTACGATGTATCTTTCAAGCAGCTATAATAAGACACAGCTTCCAGCAGTTACCAGATTCACTGCACAGAATATTCAAAAGTATTTTCAATATGGAAAACAATATTTCATGTATCAAATAATAATTTTAAAAACAATACTTAAATAATTACCAAGACTATCTACCTGTTTCATGGTGACTTTATTAATTTTTACTTGGAAAAGGCTTATCAGTATCTTCAGGGTTTTTCCATACAGGAGAAATGGTTAATTCTCTTTGGTTCCATGGTAAAATAAAACAGCCCAAGGTGTTTACCAGCAAGGCTGTAAATCACGACAGAACATCTGTGGGATTTTATTTTAATGCCCCATTATGAAGACCATAATGATTTGCAATGTTTACTAGCATGATTATCTTTCTAACAGAGAAAGAAAAGAATTTTTGTTTTGGGAATTTATTTTACCTACAAAGAGGATATATGATTTTTCAGGCAAGAGAAAAATCAGTATTCTTGTGGAAAAAATTGTGGACTCCTGTATTGTTATAGTACAGTTAAGCGAATGGCTTAAGGCTGAGAAGACAAAGCTGTGGCACTTCTGCATATGCCAAGTCCATCAAACCCCAGTGCCTCTCAACACTAAAAACTGGATTAGTTCTTCCACAGACGGGTGTTTAATCTAGCAGAACTGCTGCTTTGTACTTCACAGAGCCACAGTTCCGGGATACTTTCCCAAATTCACATGAAAAGGTCCGCTCTGGCCCAGGCACACTTGAAGATGGCAAAGAAGTTAAAGGCCAGACGTCTCCTCATACGCTCCAAGAGCTCTGCTCTATCTTGCCCTGAGGAAACCTGGGAAGAAAGAGGTGCACACACGAGGACTTGTTTGGGAGTGGCCAGGCCCTTTACTGGGCAGTGTGACAGTGTCTGGGTGTGTCTGTTTGTGGGGTGCACGGCACACTCCCACTTGTTATGGACTACAGAAACGCCAGGCAAGAATTCGTGCTGCCAGTGGTCTGTCAGTGCCTCCTCCAAGAGTGACTGGGGAGATGCTGGTAGGCTGCTGCTACCCCCAGCCAGCCCCACTGCGCTCCTGTCCGAGCTACCCAAGGGACTAGGAAAATATGCTGCTTTATCTTTATTTGGTGACTTGTGCATTTAACAACCGGTTCAGGATCTCACGCCTATTTGTCACCTGGCTAAAGTGTATTTTATTTTACAGAAACTAAGTCAGACCTCTCAAGCAGAGCATATGCCAATACTATCTTGATTAACTAGCAGTCAATACTCTAGACCATCACCAGTTTCCACGGAGATAGACCCAATAAAGCAGCTAACCCTATTCAGCATGGCCCAACTGAGTACACAGTAATAATATTTCACATTTATATAAGCCATTCATCCTCAAGCACTTCAGAGATTATAGTGTTCAGATACCACTGTGGTGACTGTATCATAACTACCCCATCTAGCCACACTGAACCACAGCAGTTTTTCTACCATGGGTGCAGGAATATTGCTGCAGTGTTTCTGAGATAAACCCATGACATCCTAAAAAAAAAAAAAAAAAAAAAAAGAAAAAGGTATTTTGAGTTTCTGAATCTCCCTTTGCTGCCTTTGGAAGAAAGACTTCTAGCTTTTGAACTAATCAGAATAAATCCATGTAATAAAATGCAAAGACCTCAATCAATTTAATTTGAGAAAACAGCCAAGACATCTCTTCTTATACATAATTCCACAGATCCTGCAGATTAAATATTTCAAAATCTCTTATTTGGACTGCTAAGCTCCCTTTGCCGGTGACTGAATGCTGAATTACTGTTGGATGTGTTTTCCTCCCTTTAGTACCTAATTTCAGTTTTATTTCCTCTTTCTACTGTAGAAAGTATTTCAGACTAACCATCCTCTTCTATAGGCCTTCATTTTTTGTTATAATCCTCCATTTTATAAACACAGAGAATATCTCATCTTCAGCCACATTTTCTAAATGACAGTGGGAATGAAACTGAGGTATTGAATGCTTAGTTGTTACCTTTCTCTGCAAGAGTTGTGCAATACTTTATATACATGGCATATACAGCATCTTGTTTACTTGTGGATGGAGTGATGCATTCACTCATAAGAGAGAAGCAACAATATATTTGTTTGAGAAAAGACACTGAGTTAACAACACTGGTTTAACAAGATTTGATGTCAAGGTACACAGGAATTTACTGCATAAAGAACGGGGTCAGACAAAACTGTCGGGAAGACCATGAGGTTCATAAAGGACCCCCTTGCATTCTAAACATCTCAGAGGGGAGTTCAGGTGCAGCTGAATGCAGACTTAGTCCCAGACTTGGTCAATGGTTTATGTCCAAAGGATTATATACTCACCATCCATCTTTTATGTCACTCAGCTAAGATCTCAAAATTTCAGTGTGTCTATTCCTCATTCATTTACCAAGTATCTGATGTGATAAGGAGTTTCTCAAACTTGAATAGCAGAAACCTTGAGAGGCAAGCCTACTCCAGGGGAGATCCTGGCGTGCAGCCCTCTGCAGGGCAGGAGGGTTCAACAGGCTGTGGGCTGTCCACTCTTTACGGAGTAAGATCATAGAATCAGAATTGCATACCAAGTACAGATGTTTATTTCTTCTGAATTCGGCTTGGACACTGGGCAGCGCTGTGGTTAAGTGGGCGTATTGCTCAAATTAGCCCTTGGCTATTGAGCTGTTTGCTGTCTCCCTGAATCTGCCCTGAGCTGGTTGCAGCCATCACGACCAGCACATCCAGTATGACTGCCACTGGTGGTTTCCACTTGAGCAGGGTTATGGAAATAAAGGCCAGGCTGGGGTGGGGGGAGCACACCATTACGTGGGTGCAGCTGTAAGATGCGTGCATCCCTTTCCTTGATAAAGTGTCTCTCTCCAAGTTCACTCAGGACTGTACTGACACTGAAGCTGTTGCAGTGCCTGTGGTTAAACTTGCTCAGCTACCTGTTGAGAACCACCCTTCCCATGTGCTCTGTTAAGCAAATATTACCTTCAGCTAACAGGGAATTTAAACTACTTGTTTAGGAGGTTGTGTTTTTTTGCTGGATATATTTCCCCAGAAGAAAGCTAGGGGTTTTTTATGCCAAGTCTTGCAGACCTACCATTTTCCTTTGGAGGTGTCAGCTTCCAGTTCTTCCGACTTTCTGCTGTGTTTTGTAAATGCTATGAAAATACTATTTATAAAGTACAATATTTTAAAATGCTTTTACGAACAGAAATTCAGTAAGATTATTTGTCTTATTGCCACTCTCTTATTATTCAAAAATGGATGGAGAAGTTTTGCTCAAACTTGCTGAAATAAAAATGTTACTTTTGAGAAGGAATAAGTTCAGAAAGCAGTTTTAGCCCATGTTTAGCTCTGGCATATGGTTACTATTTGTTTCAAGGGGACTTAATTCATTCTCAATGCATTGTTTTTGAATAGAGACATTTCCTGGAATTGAAGCTGAAGTCCCGGAAAGTTTAGCCTCGGAGATAAATGTTTTGGAAGGTTAATAGCCTGTGGAAATAGAGGAGCCCCACGTTACGTTTAGTACTCACTACAGCTGAAAGATGAAATAGAGACTCTCTTCACCCAGGCGCTGAAATGCAGCCACCTGTGGGGAGTAATGTGCCAGCTCTTTAGTGCAACAGTGCAAAACCATTTAAGTGGGAAGTGGAGCGTTATGCTCAGTCCAAAGGGAGTGTTTGCCATTGCTATTACTGAACAGCATGACATTTTTCTCTGCGTGGAAGGCACTGTTTGTGTAATGCCATGTTTCAAAAGGATTTGACTTTAGATACACAGGAAATGGGATCCTGCCATCAGTTAATCAATAACTCACTGCCATGGACCCAT
This sequence comes from Cnemophilus loriae, assembly GCA_013397755.1. Lineage (NCBI taxonomy): Eukaryota > Metazoa > Chordata > Aves > Passeriformes > Corvidae > Cnemophilus > Cnemophilus loriae. The sequence continues at coordinate 1,699,359 of VZTF01006143.1, read as the reverse complement.
CTCCCTACTTAGCACTGGAAGAAACCAGCAGAGGCAAGACCATGAACGAAGTGAATGTTACTTAATGTGAGTGCCCTCTCCAGTAGGGGTACTTTTATTTATAATTGTTTTTTTCACTAAACTTAAAGACAGATTGAAATGTTTGGTACAGGCAAATAGCTTTGAGAATTTTGCTGTAGATTAATATCACTGTTTAATTAATCATAAATTTCCTTTCTTTTCCAGAAGAATTAGTTGTTTCTCCTTAATTTAGAGGATTTCTCTTCTAAATTTAGGCTTAACTTTGATCTGAATTTCAAACGAGCCAATTCTATTAACTTTAAAAATCATCTTTATTCTTCCATATTAGAAAAGGAGAAGTTTTGTGAGAAACGAAGGCACATCAAAGTAAACTGCAGGATTCTAGTTCTCTGAGATGATTTGTTCAAGGAAACCACACACTGCTTGGGTTTAAGGTCTTCACTGTGGTGCTTTCTTCCACTCTGCTTTGCTTTCCTCAAACCCAAGGAACTGAATTTCCCCAAATTCAGAACACCACCCCTGTCTGCCCTCCTGTGCTCAACTGTCAGATAAAAAGGCATAAACACGGCTTAAAAATAGTTAAGATGAAAATTGCTAGAGTATGTGTGAAAAATGTCTCCTTAAATGTTCAGATACACTTTCACCTGAAGGTGGCAATATTTAATAATGTTCTGAAGAAAGAAGCTTGCCATATAGATACCTTTAATTAAAGATTTTATGTTTTTAAGTGAAAATCCTTCTCTCCCATTATTTTTTCACAATGTGTTGAGAGAGAAGTATGATGAGGTATCGTATACTCGTTTCAGACAATCTTGGACATACTTTATACAAAATTATTTGCAATTAAAATTAAAGCAAACATATAATATATAAGCCATAATTTTAATAATAAAAAATATAAACCTTATATAATAAACCAACCTTTCCCTGCCCTCAATTTAAAAGCAATTTTAAAAGAGATAGGCTATATGTTGCTTTTCTCAGTATTACTACCAATATGCTCCTAACTCCAAACCCAAATTGCGGCTGATTCTTTCAGACCAGACCTTGTCTTTATGCTAAGTTATTTCACCTGCACTCAGTACATGCTGTGATTTAGAATGTGATGCATCAGCCAGGCAAGAAGAGGCAGCGTTCTGGGTACTGTGCTGTGTGATGGCAGGACTGGGGTGCCCTGCAGACCAAGGGCAAAGTGCTGTGTGCACTCAGCATGGGCTAATAATCACTAAAGAAGCTTGGCCCAAAGCATTTTCTATAGAACAGAAGAAATAAGGATTTAAAATATAATTCCTTTTTTTTTTTAAAAAATATAGTTTCTATATTTTTGCTAAAAAATAAAAAATAAACCTAAATCTACCAATATCTGTCTTTGGATTATTAAGAAGACATAAATCTATAAATTTCTTAATCTTTCTGTCCTAATTCATCTTTCACGGTTTTCCACAGGGCTTAGTGATTTTTCCTTTGATTTCTGTAAAATTCAGTGTTTTCTGCAATCCCATTGATTACTGTCCTTGTGGCTACATGCAGTAAGATATTATACATGGAACTGAAATGTTTTACACAGTCCTGGCTGGTAAGGCTACATCTGCACTGCTCTGAGCATTCCCTACTCGGAAATCATGTTAGATTTAAAGAAAAAAGAACACTTAACTAGGGCAGGCAGCAAACAAAATAATCCTCAAAGTTCAGAAGACAGCAGCTATTGTATTAAGAGTAGTTAGGCAAGAAAGCCAACTGCTGAATTTGCCCTGTCTAGAGAAAAGATGAAATGATAACAGGCTGTGAGTACTTAAGAAGAATTAATAACCAGAAGGTGGAGGGTGGTGTGGGAGGACTCTTGGCAGCATGGGGAAAGCAGGTAGAAGTATAGTAATAGTTCAGAATTACTGAAGGGGAAAATGTAGATTAAATAGGACTAAATGAGAGAGGAGGGAGGCAATCTGGCAGAGAGGGTCACTGATTTCAAGGCAAACGTTCATCCCTGAGGATCACATCAACCCACACTGTTTGCAGGAGCTGATGACCCCAGAGGTCTTTTCAACTCCAGTATTTATGGGTCAGATCACTCCTGTCTTTGGTAATAACCGAAGGAGGAGTGTTTTGTAGGGAGAATCCTGCTTCCTGAGGGACTGCCCTGTGCAAGGGAAGCTGGGAGCCTGGCTGTGCACGCCCTGCCGGTTCTTACACCTTGGTAACAGCCTGGAGCTTTACCCAGGCTTTCCAGCTTGAAAGAGGAAAAGAATCTCTTGCTAACAATGGCTGCTGTTGGCTCTGGAGACAGGCTGGTATAAATAAAGCATAAACAAGACCTGGAGAGCAGCTAGTTGGAGTACCGCTAATTGGAGTACCATTATTTTGACTAGAAAAAGTGCCATTGATGAATTGATGGCTTGAAACCCAACTGGTTCACATCATTTCTGACAGAAAGTTGATTTTGCCTTCGTGTCCATCCCTGAGCAAAAGTGAACAGTAAATTGTTATCCTTCCAAACCAGAAACAAAGGCCATTTAGGAGGGAAGGAGAAGAATATAAGACTGTAGTCATTTCCCGACTGTTCTTCCCTCCCACACACTTTCCTAGCAGAACGTGTAAACTGGCAAATTCCCTGATACTGTCCTACCTCTGGAAAAGAGATACAAACAAGCTCCCTCAGGGCATGAATTAGGTTCCTGCTACGTGAGACCACAGTCACAAAGTTGCTCTTAAAAATTAGCCATTTTTCTTTTTGAGTTTCAAAAGTTTTTGGGGGAATGTCTCAACTCCTTTTTTATGCATCCACTCTGTGACATTCGATGCACTTAGTCATTAAAGTAGGCTCACTACCTTTGGCATTTCTATTAAAACTGCATGTTCAGGAAAGGAACAGTGTCTGACTGAATCACTGACGAGAAAGTACAGGTATTGCAGAGGGGGAAAATGGTGATTATCTCCAGGCATATTCTGTTGGAAATTGAATAGACTCAACGAAGAATTGAAAAAGTTGTAATAAGAACCACAATATCACAAGGTAACAAGGCAGAAAAGCAAAATTAACACAGTCCTAAGCCTATGCATTCAAACTTCATGGTCACAAAAGAATCATAACACAAATGGCAGAAAGATTTCCTGTACACTCTGACACCAGATCATTCACTAAAGCAAATATGACACAATATGTTCATGAGCAAAAATATGTGCAGATTAGCCATTTGCCACAGCTATAGCCAGAAAAGATTTTCAGACTGCAGCTGCAGGGACAAATTAAGCGCATTCATGAACAAGATGGTCTCAGTATAAGAATCTCAGAACAACACAAGAGAAAACGAATTAAAATGAAATATAAATAGAGGAGTGAAAATAACATATAGTGGATAAACAACGGTGCCATCCAGAAAGTTTTGCTGCAAATAGAAAAGTCTTTATCAAAGCGTCCAAAGCAAACACTTTTGGCCCTGCTTAGATCTGGTGGGATTTCACTCTGCAGGCCTGGATCTGAAGAACAAAGCAGCCACGTCCAAGCCTCAGAGTCAGGCGCTCATGCTCGGCGCAGGGAAGAGCAGGGGCAAGGGTAGTGCTGGGCTCCCTCATCCCAGAGCTGGCGCTTGAGCAGGTCAGTCCCAGGCACATCGTGCAGGCACAGGGCTTGTATCTTGACACCAGTGCCCACCCTGAGGGAGCCCCTGAGCACCACTGCCTCCAGCAGCTCTTGGTTCTCCAGCCGGTCCGGCCTTTCCCTAAGGCTCCCAAGGAAAGCGCTCCGTGCTGCTCTAGGGAGGGATCTCGAGGGGGGATGCCACGGGTCTGCAGGCTCCCCTGATCTATGGCCTAGGGCAGTTTGCTCTTCAAATGGTGGCAGATGAAGCACCAAGAGGCTTCGTGCTGCTACGCAGCCCCTTCTACTTACCAGGACTGGCTTTGCAGGATTAGCGGCTCCAAAACCCCAGGGCCTTGGTTAGAACACTTCATCAAAGCAAAGCACTGCTAAAGCTATGACACATTTTGCAAAGAATAGTTTAATAATAAATTTTAATAGAGTCACATGCTCTGATTATTTGTGCTTTAATTATTATGCCTCTCCTACTCTGCTGAGTTGTGCCTATTTTGTTTTCAATAAGGACGCTTGATGAAGATGAATTAAAACCTGTAATACTTAATTTAGCACAGAATAAAATATTTAGGGTGTTAGTTCATATTCTGATGTGCTAGACAAAATTTTCTCACACCTAACAAAATTAAGGGCCACTCAAACAGCAAGAATCTGTCAGGCCCAACTCTGGCTGTAATGATCTGTGGTTTTGCCAGGATCTCTTTCACTAAGGAGAATCTCAGTAAATCTTTTTTCTTGGTGAAATCACATTGCAATGTACCTTTGGGACAGTAGATTCATCTAGTTAATGAGACATATTTCCAATACACATGTCGGATGGAGGCGGAAGGGTGCTGTTTTTTTTGTTTTATTTTGCTTTTCTAAAAAGCCTACATAGAAAAAAATCTTTTCCTTTTGGGTTCTCTTGCAGTTAGTTCAGGGCCCTGGAAATGGTTTTATCTTTTATTAACCATCGGGTCATCTCTGTTATCTCAGATGGAACATACTGTCCCATTTACAGCACTGCTTCTGAATATATTTTCTATGTTTCCATATTTTCCCTTTTCTAAAAGAATCCACTGTAGAAAAACAGAAAAAATAAATTTCAGGTTGAAGAATCCTTTACTAAAAGGAAGAAACACTATGGCAGAAGAAGCAGGTCATCCCATAAGATTCATTTTCTAAATTTTAATGCATGCCTCAGCAGGGTGGCATGAGTCTAATTGGATTTGAAAATTGTGTGAATCTCCTGTAATAAAAGCCATATTTGCCAGGGCAACTACAGGAAAACATTATTCCTATTGGGTCTTAGATTTAAGGGACAGCAGAATGAAAGAATGAATAACAAGCATTCTACTAAATATCCTTCCACATGACTGTCGAATGCCGTGCAACTTCAAATCACAGTTCCAAAAAACAGGATTTATATTAGGTTTAAGTTGTCTCCTACCAACAACCTCATATTGATAGAATACTTGGGGGGAAGCTTTAAGGAAGATTAGCAAAATAATCCTTTCATGCTGGGAGTTGCATTTCTTCACTTAAATGGCCATTGCAAGCAATGAAAACACAGGCAAAATTGCCAGTAAAAGAAGATATTCACAGAAGACTGAATCTGAGTGTTTTCTGGAGTCAGCTTAAATTATCTGTTAATGGACAGCTATCACACACATTTCACTCTTTCAGTGAAAATCTGTGATCTATGTTATAACAGCGTATGTTAATGAAGTCTCACCAACACAGACAATATTGTATTGATGCAACCTGCTATTTAATTTTTTTTTTTGGCTGGAGAAAAATTATATGAAGTTTAGCGTTTAGATTTTTCATTTATTTCCTGTTTAATGCATTTAGAAGCATGCAAAGGAATTGCACATGCACTGTCTAAATCTTGTGGGGGACATAAAGGTTTCCTCACAGCACTTAATAAAGCCGAGCTTTTTCTTAACCCCACCTGCAATGACAGATCAAGGAGAATTTGTTCTTAAAAAAGACTGCCTCCAGATACATTTCTTTCTTTAAAGGACAATGCATGGATAAGAGTTGAGGAGTACCTCTACAGTCAAATGCAAAAACAGCAGCATTTGACCTGGCAACGGTGTTGAATAGAAATACACATCCTCTTTAAAAGATACTCTGCACAAGTAGTTTTACATGAAAATCACTGGCTTGAGTTTGGGTGTGTTTTTTTTTTTTTTTTTTGTCTTCTTTATTTTTCCTTATTTTTGACAGAATAAACCAAGACTAACTCCATGTTCCTATCTGACAGTTCACTATTTTATTTCTGGTTCAGCATCCTCCTTTAGGTACGAAGACTCATGAATAAAGTAGCTGATCTCTTGAGGCAGCCATAGGTGATATTGCTGTTACACACTCATATTTTATAGCAGTCTTGCTATGAAATCAGCCACAGAGCAAAGGAGGCAGAACACTGCCCTGCCTAGGATGTGACACAGCACTACTCAGGGTGGACCTACAGTCTTTGTGGGAAAAGACCTTGGGAACCCTCAGAGTCTGTCAATATGTGATACAAAGTAGTGGGGTTTCACTAAATGAAAGTGAGGGAATAAAAATTTGCTTAATTTGCTTCCTACTCAGGAGATTTTTAATCCTAGGCTGAAGGGCTGCACCACGGAATTTCCACGGCAGAGGAGAGATTTTTTTTTTTCCGGGTAAATGTGAATCCTGAGATGCTCACAATGAGACCTTTTCCAAGTAAAAAGTGATCTTTTCTGGGGAATTTGGGCATCACCTCAGCAAAAGTCCATTTGACCACATGAGATAGAACAGTGGGAAAGCAGGCCATTTCCCTCTCTTTCTAAGCTGCCAAAATCAAAAAGGAGAAAAAAGAGCAGCAATTGCAGACCAGGGACACGACTATGTCTAATTCTACTCTTATCCTGAGGTAAGTTACTTGACTGCAGTGTACTTTCATGCAGGTCAATACTAGGATGGAGTCAAGCCAAATGGATTTACATCAGTGAATGCCTTCACAGTTAATGTGAGAAACAGTCCCCAAGTTCCAGAGCAGTTCAAGCTGTACTTTGTCACAGAGCCGGGGAGGAGGCAGGTCCCATCTCCATGTCCCTGTGTGACACAAGCCAGGGAATTTACAACCTTTTTTCTCTGCTGGGGAGAGATGTATTCATTGAGAAAAGACTCCAAGACTGATGGTTGCATCCATTGCTGTGCTCCTCACCAAACACCTTCTCCACCATTACCCCAACATCAACCCCAAGTGCTTTCAGAGGTTGTTGGTTTCTTCAGCCAGTGCCAGAAATTAAGGCACTGGGTATTAGTGCAGCTTGAACCACCTCCCTGAACCTCCTCCACCACCACCCACTGCCCTCTCTGCTAGTCGTGAAATCCCCTTGGCAATCCCTGCAGGTGTATCAGCACGTGGTTACTCCAGTGTCCCAATATTTGCTACTGAGAAAAATCTCTGCAAAGTTCTCCCATGCTCCAACACCCCGCACATTCCAGGGATGGGAAGTATTACCAGGCTCTCATGGCAGGCAGCACCAAAATCCAGTACTTCCTTTTTGCTGGACCAGATCCCACCTTTTACTGTCAGTGAACTTTGAAACTGCACCTCAGAAGATTAATTACTAACCGATATGAAAATTCTCAGTCACATGTCAGCAGTGATGCCTTTTCAGTTAAATAAAAGCTATATTCCACAGAGATTTTTCAGATGCTGATACATTTAAATAGCAAAACAGTTTAAGGCAAGAGAGCCAGTTTTCCAGCTGACTAACCCCAAGTAATAAAAAATCAAAATTGTATTAACTGTACTTTGCTTTTTTTTTTTTGTCACTTAAACTCTCTTAACAAATGCATATGTGAAAAGATACCTCCTGTAATAGCCACTCTAGGTGAGTGCATGGAAAGCATTAAAAAAAAGTCCTCATGTACTGCAGAATATTGCTCTTAACCTACCTGTATATTAAACTTCTAATAGAGACAAGGTGAAATGGATGTGAATGACAGAAAAAATTATTCTCTTGCAGACATGACTTGTGGCACAAAAAAGTGTTTTGTTTTAGTTTTTTTTAACTGATTAGGAGGGGTCCTGAGTTCATGTTCCCAAAAATAGCCAGTGACAGTCTAACTGGTAATTTGAGCTCATCAATAATTAGACTAATTATCTCCAACCTACAGTAAACTGAAAAGCCTTAGTTTCATTTTTTTCCCTTTAAAGCGTGTGTTCTTTATTTGTGTTGTGTCAACTTAGAAAATGCTTCAACCTCTTCTTCTCATAAGGGAGAAAGAAGAAGGTATGTTTTATTTCAGATATCTGTAATATAACTTTTCCTCCCATCTTTATGATGATTTTTGGCTAGTTCTGGAAAAAAATTTTGCACCAATCCTGGAAAATCAGCTGTATAACTAAAATACTGTTGCACATAGAATTAAAGAAATAAGGAGATGCAAGATGAGCAACAGCACCAGATGTCAGATAAGGGAAATGAGGAATGTTGGTTTTGAGACCCAGGCCACTCTGAGTTATTAATACATCTAATTCCCTAAATAAAAACCTAGGCCTAGGTTCAGGCTGACATAAGATGGAAGCAGTAATTGCAGTCAAATCTAGAAAGCTCCATCTAATTAGCAACTCACTGACAAGACATTCTTACTCCTCTCATTTTCAAGGCTGATAGAATTTTTATAGATAATTTTAATGAAGATGTAAACTAGCTTTTTAAAAATACACATAGCTGAATAGAACTTACATATGCAAATTTTAAAATTTAAGAATAACTAATTTAATAGAAACCAGGAAAGGGTCAATAATTGGTAGGAAAATATAACTAAAAACAAACAAAAAGCATGGGAATGCTGTGCTGAGCTTCCTCATAGGAGATGATGAGACAGTATTTTGATCTCACATACCAAGTGTGATTTTTCAATTATCTGCAAATAAAAAATTTTATAGTACTTTTCAGATAAATTCATTTGGAGAAAAATCAGATCTTATATGCATATTATTTCAATACTGCCCACCTGAGGTATTTTTACAACTTTCTATAATGGATATATTCTGTACTGAACCCTTTCTAGTTTTTGAAACTTTTTAAATTAAGCAAAGCATCCTAATTTGCACAATTCATACTTAGCTAGATTACTTATTTCTGCTATCTTTTCCTCTTTACATTAGATGACACCATGAGCTATTGCTATCTTGTTTAAGCTCTCTACTGATTTAGCACTTCTACGGCCCCTCAAACCACAGATTTCGGAGTCAGTTTGAAGATAAGATGAGCCTCAGGCCAAGTTGAATTTGCCCAGCATTGCTCATCCATTGCTTTCACCAGACACTTAATTAGCACTATAGAAAGAAGGAAAATCACAAGGATATTTGATGATTTATCTGACAAAATGTATTTAAAATTATGTTCAAAGGAAAAGGAGGAGAGACATTGTACAAATTGCCATTATTCTTCCTCTGTTGGACCCTGTACTGAAAAAAACTCAGAGTTAGGTCTTGCATCAAAAATAAGGAAGAAGTGAATCAAAAAAGTCAAACACATCTGAAGCAGGTGATTAGAATTAGGAACTTCCCCTGTTTTGACTGGCTACATTATATTGGAAGGCAGAATAAACTACAGCCCAGTTCCAGGCACTTGGACACCATCACCCGAAACAGTCACGGTACAAGGAAAAGGAAAGGAAGTCCCATGGGTTTGGAGGGTCCATGAGGCAGGGCTCAAGCACAGGTAAGGGCAGTGACTGGGCTGATGGTGTGAACAGAGTCCGTGGGTTATACTTAACATTTATTCTCTGAGGTGCTGTGTCCCAGTGGAATTTGGTAGCTTTTGCTCTGCAGACATATGAGGAATTCAGGAGGCAGTGCAGAATTGGCACAAATACAGATTATGATGCAATTGCTCACACTTAAAGTGATATTCCAAAGTTGTAATTTGCCAGGATGACATAACACCTCGTGTTGTTGTTACTTACATGTTATCATCACTGGGGCTGCTTAGGATGCTGCACCATCTCAATCTCACCAGCACGGGGCTAGAAGTTGCACAGCTTCTCAAACACAATAAAAGCTCATCAGTTGCTGCTTGGCCAAACTGAGTGATGCATGTGGTGTGTTCTTCACTGGCTGCCATTCTGTGGAGCAAGACAAGCAGTATTGTTAATGTGAAAGAGGCAGACCTGTATAATTGACCAGAAGGTAATAAATAAACATAATTGCATTTAATTAAATAATTATATTTCTGAATAAGAAATCAGCTCCTAGATACAAAAGGCTTGCATTCAGCCAATATGTATTGCCATTCTACTATCCTATCCCGTTTTCTGTGACACCCTTATGTTTTCTTTCACTGATCTGTTCTGTCATTTGGCCAAGATCAGGTTCAAAATCTTTCCCTTGCCATGAGTAATGACCCTTTGCATACACTGGGAAATCATCTTCTTTTTATATAAAAAATACTTCACCAGAGCCTTTGATGTGAGGTTGAAGGGACATCTCTACCACCTAATAAACACAGAATAGATTTAGCAAGGAGATTCAGAAAAGTGAAAAAAAAAAAAAGCAGATGAAAATGTAGTACAGCGTTAAAAAAGAGAGCCTTGAGACTTGCTCAGAAGATTAAAGGATTACTTCTGTCTTGGAAGCTTTTGAGATGAAGGGTCCAGGTAACCTATGCACCACTGGCATGTTTAACTTTCCTGATACAACTTTATTTTTCTGGCCTTTCTGCAATACAGAGTAGTTAACTGAACCAGTCATGATGGCATTCAAATGGTGAGCCCTCTATCAGTGAGGCTGGAATAAATTCCAAGATGAGATTAGTCCACTACAATTTAATGAGGTGTTATTTTACTGCAATCAAGTTCACATTTTTATAATTTATCTAGGAGTTCTAGCACTTATGAATTTTCTTTTTTGCCTACAAAATATTCTTTGGAGTATAAATATCCTCTGTAAACAAACTGTACTGTCCAACAGTTTTGGGATTAGTTGTGATAGCCTACTTTAAAATGCTACAAATTTCCATCTACACCAGATATCAGAAACAATGACACAAATTAACAGAACATAATATAGTTAGTATAATATAATATGGTACGTTAGCTCAGGAGCATTATTTTTCACTTGCCCAATTAAGCTTCTCATGATACATCAGGACTCTTCTATATTTAAATACTTAAGTAAATCTATAAAACCCTTATTGTACCACTGCATTACGTATTTTGACATTTTCTTTTCATGCATTATTAATATTGCTCTTCATGCCATCCTGTTGTCTTATTCTTACTTTCAGTAACACAAAATGTCTAGAATTTTAGCTAAACACCTCATTGAATGAGCTAATAAGTTAATGGGCCCAACTTTGTAGAGTCACAACCAGACAGAGAGGAGACCACTTCAGGCGCATTTTGATAGGAAAGTATCCTGACAAAATAATGTTTTTTGCCCATTTACTTCATGCCTTTCAATGAAATAATCTATCTGCACCTCCAGAAAAATGCTTTTATCAGCACATTTCACATCTGCTCTGCACTTTGGCAGCGCAGCTGTATCAGTGTGAGCTCGTAGCAGAGACAACCTGTCCTTCCCAGCCACGCAGTCCAAGGGCAGGCTGCAGTGCCTGTGTTATCTGGCCCTTCCAGAACACTGACTAGAGTTTCTTCAAAGCCAGGGGCTACAGAAAGGCTAACAAGGAAACTTGGTGTGAAATAACCCATTTCAAAGTGAACTTTGCATTTGGAAGTTTTCAGCGAGAGCTCACCACCGCTAAACAGACCTAACCCATGAAGGCACTGCCCGCACGTGCTGCAAGCACCATCCCGGGGGCACTGAGCACCTCCAGCTGCAGAGGGAAGGGAGCTCCTGCAACACTGAGCAAGGGACATTGCTGGGCTTGGGCTTCAAAAATGGATTCCCAGCTTTGGCTTGTCAAAGTAGATGATCTAGTTGTTTTTATTTAGCAAGGAAGCAGTTGTACAGGAGGTTTGAGGGTCAGGGAGATAACTTGCTTCTGTAAATTATATAAGGATGGGATGTGGCCCTGAGAGCATCTGTAATTCAATTTCCAGATAGTTTCACTAACAAGTATTGCAACATCTTCTCCACCCTACTGCTTTTCAAGGACTAGTAAAGCTTAAACATTTCCTCTGAACTTCCAGGTCATGTAATTCAATTCTCATAAAGAAGCATGCAGAGCACCTGGGTATCATAAAGATGCCAATCACTAAAGCAGACTTGCATATAAATGTTGTAAATGTTTCTGTTTGGGGTTTTTTCCCCCCAGCATATTGTAATAGGATTTTATTATGATAATGAGACTTAGAAGGAATTGCTCCCGTCATTAATTTGGATAGAAAAGCTGAGAAGTCTATTTAACCTAAGTCACTAGCACGCAAATCTATATAAAGCAGGAGTCAAAATTAATTTTCTTGTGAAATGAAAGAGCAATAAGACCCATTTTACTTTGCTCTATCTTATACATTAAGGTACCAGGCATTTTAGAGAGAGCACATTACCTATTTCTACATTATCATGAGAAATGAAAAAATTGAACACATGCCATTGAGTATGTGCATGTGCATCTGTTTTCCAGCAGTTAGTGTTAAAAATGTTAAGCTACATAGCCAGAAAATATCCTTTTTTTTCCCCACAATTGTGAAGGTTCAATGAGTTCACTGAAGTTCCTTTCATCCATATTGTGTGAAAGGAGAATCAGATCAATCAAAAATTAAAATCCTGTTAGTGCACCTGGACAAAACTGATCCTTGTGCGAGCCATCTTTAATTGTGAAGTTTCCTCTGATTTAAATTCCACTTAATTTGACTGAAGGCAAAATCATAATCCTGCCTTCACACCTCACTATCTCCTCAAGTGCACTGTGAAAGCAACTAACAGATATCCTTAACAGGCTGAGCTATGTATTCTGCAGGTCAATAATCTTCAAGGATCAAGAGCGAAAGAAAATGCTGAATTATACCCTGCCAATGACACTGTGTTTCTCGCAGCTGCCAAAATACCTGCAGAGGGTTATCTCAAATGCCTCAGCTCATCTCAGTTACAAGGGCAGAGCATGACAAGAGGAACAGATTTGAAAGATCCAAAGAAGAGACTGAAACCAAGAACCTGCCTTGAATACAGAAAGAGTACATAAAATCTATCTAACACATGATAATATGCTCTGTGCCTACAACGCTGCTGGACTGAAAATGGAAAATAAACCTTACAAGATGCTCAGTGTAATTTAAGCTGAGAACAAAAAGCCGTGGATAACCATTCTGAGAGAATTGGACAGAAAAGGGCACAAGCTCTTTGGCAACTGCAGGTGGAAAAAGTGCTTTTGGCATCTTTATGATATAATCCAGAAGCAGATGAATATCCAAAAAGACACTTTGACTATGGGCTTCATTAAGAAAATGATATGCTGTTTGTTCAGATAGTTATTCTGTTAAAAGGAATTATTCTTATTTTCCCCAGTTGTTTCAATTCCCAGCTAACACACATCTGAGTTCTCACCAGCAATGCAAAGAAAATCAGAATTTTAACACCAGTGTTGCATGGGGTTTCACTAAGAATTTACATAATAAAAATCTTTAGCATCCTCCAGGTATCAGTTTTCATGAGTCCCAGGAAAAGCTGGCATCAAAGATCTGTCCCAGAGATTTTGAAACAACTAATGAAACATTTTCTTTGTAACTCCTTTCCAAGAAGTTGCAGGAAGTCAAGTAGTGACAGGACTGTGGAGGACATCAGAGTGCTCTGAAAGTCCCTCAGGAATAAAATAATTTTCTTTCAATCATGAGAAAAAAATGTAGGGACTTTTAGGATGTGAAAAGATATATTTTCTAGTACTGACATTTTCTTAAATCAGCTCTTCAGCCACTTTTGCCCTTTCTAGGGCTTAAAATCCCTCACTATGTTTCTCCCAACAGCTAATTTCAGCTAACTGAATATCTTTCATTTTAATTAGAGGAACAGCTCATATACATATATGAAAAAATGATGCATTAAAATACAATATTTGTATAAATTGGTCTGTAAAATAAATCTGACTCGTTTTCCCAGCCATGAGGGCATCCAATGTTTCCATTTATCTGATGGAAGGCAACTCCATCTGGTGCCTGAATCTCACACTCACTGCAGTCCGTGGAACCTTTGTTCAGTCACAGTTCTCTCATAAACATCATTCCTGGATTTGGGACAGTGTGGGTGCCCTCCAATGGCTACCTCCATGCAACAAGAGGGTAACCTAATATGTTGATCTGGGTTCTGGATTTCAGGAATAATTTTTTTAATGACTATAAAAATTGAATTTTACTTATCAGGTTTATAGAAAATAAAACTGTGTTTAAACTAAACAAGAAAGAAGCTTGTACTTTTTTTTTTTTTTTTATTATTATGTTTGAGACTGAGCACTTTCAGACTAGGAACAGAAATCCTGCCAGGAAATAACAACCTGATCTAAAGCTAGGGTCTGTGACAATGCATGAGGCAAAGCACTGATAACCCTCTCTGGTAAACAGACATCGAACCCTGACTCAGTACCTTTATTAAGAAATTCACCCACACACTGAGCAAACCATTGCTTTCCAGAGCTCAGTAAATTCACATCTATTTACTGTAATATTTTTCAATATAGAGTATAACACACTTAGAAAGTACTGAGATCTGGCCAGACAGCATTTATTCTTTTACCAGGAGGAATAAGATGTTCTATAGTGAAGCTAGCGTGCAAGTTCCTTTGATAAAATATCTTTTGCCTAAATCTGTCATTGCAGTTATTCAGAAAATATTGATAAACATGGTTTGAATTGACAAAATTCCCACTGAAAGATGTAGCCAATTTAAATCATAATATTAATGGGGAGAAATTTCCCTTTCATGGGATAACCTAGTGGCTAAGATGGCTGTGCAGGACAGGGTTTTTAGTGGACTGGGTTCTCAGAAACCCTCTTTCCCTCTTGTGTAAAAATCTTTAAAATTCATTAGCTTTGAGTAAAAGAGAGAGGAAATTACATGACTGAGCATGTTAGCAAGAAAATCATGAGTGGTATGAAACCTTTAAAGAAAATCCTGTAATTTTATTAAGAAAATTCTATTTTTCCTTTCATACAAAGAGATGACCCCTTATTCTGTACTCCGTCCCTGTCTTACCCTTACAAAATGATCTTTGCTGTTACAACAACTCAAACATCTCACTTCCACCACCAGCAATACTGCAAAGTGCTTTAAAAAAAAGAAGGAAAGGAAGAAAAAAAAATAGTCCTTGTGAACTTGGGTGGCTCAGTTATGGTGTTACTGTGGTCAGTCTTTCCAGCCACCTAATTTATGAAGCTATAAATCACCACCACATTTCCTAATTCTGTTCTGTATGTTATCTCTCTGTTTTACACTAGCACATAAATATCTCCCTATTTATAAATATCTCCATAATTCATAGAGGCTACTGTTACTATTTTCAGTGTCTATTTTCAAAGGGGCTTGCAGTGCGCAACACAATGTCTTTTGTACGATGTGAGTATAAAGTGTATCTGCTGAAGTAAGGGATGACAATACTATTATAAAACTGTTCTGGGTGGTTTTTAAAATTAGAAATTTAAAAAGGAAGTACTGTCGCAGAATACAGAGTTTTGGTGCAGCAGGAGTTATTTCTCTCCTAATGGAGGGTACTTATGAACAAAAAGAGCTTTTCTTTGTTCGACATTTCGTTTATTTGAGAGGGCCAGATTTGCTCTGTGATCGGTACATAATAACAGAGCAGGGAAAAGTAGAGAACAAACAGAGGTGGCTGTATTTTCAGAAGTCATGAAACACTGATGAAAACATCCCAGAACTGCCCATACACATCCTGGTCCTTCCCTAACAACTGGGGGAGCAAGAGGGCTTGAGTTTAATTTTCCTTTAGGGCAGCATAGTAATAGACCTTAATTCATTCAGTCCTGACTTGATCCTAGCTCACATATTCCTGTAAGGCCACAGGGGAAATGATGGGAGGCTGGAAGGGTTATTTCTCTCCTCCTCCTGCAAACAGCCAGTGGCAGAACTGTCTAAGGCAGCAGAAATGCCAGACACTAAAATAATGCTGGAATGTTACACAAGTTAAGTGAAACGACAAAAGGCAAGGCACACACCCCACACCCCCCCAGTCTGCTCTGCCTTTTAGCCCGAGTCATCTCAAGGGTGTCGTGTAACAAGAGAAGACACAACATTTTCAGATGGAAATGTGATTTTCAAGTTGACAGTACAGCTTTAATTAAATGGGAGTCCAAGGAAAGAACATAACACTGGGAAATAAATAGGCTATAAAAGAAGAAAAAAACCACTAGTGTGGATAGCCAAGGAAATTAAGGGAGAGAACAGGAAAGAGCAAAGGCCGTGTGAGACATCTATTACAAAACATCAAGGTTAATGCTACAAGTGGAGGCATAGACAGCCAAAGTGATAGAGATTACGGAAATGATCAAGGAAGCAAAGATCAAACATGAAAGGAAATTGGCAGATTCTTACTCAGTGCATCCTGCACTGACCTGAAAAAGGGAATTTTTGTGTTTTAAAATGTTGTAGCTGAAAAAAATGACACTGAAATATATTGTAGCTTTTTAGACAGTGAATTGACTTAAAATGCAAGCTGCTACAGACAGCAATTATTTTAATATTCTACATAAAATTACAGACTCTCTGTCACTTCCTTAAAATCTGTGTCCTACATTATATGAAAGAAAGCACTTTGAAGTATCAGACAGGGAACTTATGATTCTCTAAGTGTAGCTCCATATCTGAACGCTTCTGCCATTTTCTATTTTTCTCCAAAAACAAGAAAAAAAAGTGAATAGGAAAATTGCTGCCAAAAGTATTTTGGAATTAAGGAAAAACAGAGCCAGGCACCATGGTGCAGCTAGAACATGACCTTCTATGACTTCCAGTGGCAACCAGGACACCATGTTTGAGCAGGACACCTGGGCTGTGAGGCACCCCGAGAGGCAAATCAAATCAGTGTTTACTGGGTAAACAGGTAAATCAGCTGGTTTGTGCTGGGAAGTTCTTCTGTCACGTTGATGAGTGTAATTTTGCTGTGATGTTGCTTCCATAAGGGTAATGATCCCTGTACCCATCACGGTCACCACACTGCTCTGTGCTGCTCTTGTTCCATTCTACCTTAGCCAACTTTTTACTGCACCTTCTATTCTGGCTGCTGTAGTTATTTACTTAATTCAGCTAAGCCCAGTCTGATGAGTCACAGCCAGCCCCTGAGCAGACACGTATAAGGACATTTACTGTTCTGGAAAGCTTAGACTTTGTGTGTCAGAGAAGAAGACATGTTCTACACCATATTCAATGTACCTGGCATTAATCCCCCATGTATTAATTCAGTCATTATGACATCTGTTTAAACAAATATTATTCTTATTAATGAAACAATAAAAAAACCACAGACTCGTGCACACTTGAATGAGGGGGGTTTTTTGTACTTTTTGTTAAACTGTCAATTTTAGCAATTATTTTGCCTCATCTTGAGACTTCTGTCTTTTCTTTCTGTCTTCAGTTTTAGATTGTACCTGTAGCTCACATATTGTAGTCACAGGTTTTCAGCTCTTGTACTTGAACCTAGCATCTAACAAGAATTGGCCTTTGAGATAAAAATGAAACACACTAAAACTGACAATTTCTGAGTCAGCCCAACTTTTTTTTTCTCTATCCTAAGGGCAGAATTTCAAAAGAGCAGCCATGTCCCTGCTTCTATGATTCTAACGATCATTTTCTAAGGAGGATAACATTGTCGTATCTGCAATTCACCATTTATAGCAAATCTAAAGTGCAGAAAAGCAATCAAAAGTAATTAAAGAATGTCTATTTTTTCTACCAGAGAATTAAAGTCTATTCTTACAAGATTTATATAATCATGCTCTAGTTGCACTTGACTCCAAGGGTTAGATTCTCTGAGGATTTAAGAACAGTGCTGCTGCCTATACATTGTCTTCAGGGGACTCTAATGGGAAATGTGAAATCCAGTCTGTTGGAGGAAGGCCTGCTGAATGCTCTCATTGCTAGGATTAAGGAGCAGAATTAAGGAAAGGAGCAGAATTATTGTCATTAATCTCTTCTGAGCACATCGGAGCTTAATTTACCGACCAGTTCCACAAAAGGGTTCATAATTATCTATTCCAGGGTTGAAGTACTAATTCTCTTTGGTGAGTGGAGACAAAATCCTACCAGTCTTGCCAGCTTTCCCTATTTTCCTCTGTTGGCCACTCCCTTCTCAAAGAGCTGGGTGGAGGCATTGCTCCTTCAGCTCCTGCCTCTGTGCAGGGGGCACCTCCCTCAGCCTCTGACTGATCACACGAGGAACATCACATTCACTGCCGGGCCCAAGAAAACACTGCCAAACACAGCAGCAAAGGGAAACGGTGTTATCTGACTGCTGAAGGAGGTTTAGAGGGATAATATACACGCACAGGACACCAACTGTGCAGAAACTCAGTGGGCACATGACAGCTGCCTACAAATACTTGAAGGAAATAAGCACTGCTTATTGTAGGAAAGGTGGTGCTTACCATAAGCATTGGGGAAGCAATGCAAACACTGGATAAACACCCGGGGACTGAGTTCTTTTAACTTGTAGAGTCGGTTCCTGTATAAACATTAAAACATTTGCAATAAGGTAAAATTTTAGGAAGGCAGTTTGAGGGCCTATTTGGCTATCACAGAAAAACACTCAGAGACTGAATAAGTTTGGAATCAAGTGTATTTACAAGTTATTTTCCATCACTTACAATCTTTTTTTTTTTATTATTATTTTTTCGCTCTGTGAATGGGTCGTCTTAAACCTATGCTGATCAAGGTTTTCTCATGCAAAAAATTAATGCAAATAATACATGACTTTTAGCTCCCTTGAACCAGTTTCACTTCACTGACGTGTTTAGACAATGCAAAAATGGAATGCAGGTGCAGAGAGCTTTGAAAGGAAGGGTCAGTGAACAGGGATGACAAAACTAGCCTTTCAAATTTGCGTGGAAAAAATGTTTCATTTCTTTCTAGCCTTTGAAGGAAAACAGTATCTTCTTTTTTCACTGCAGCCTCAGATAATCATAAGAAATAAAACTGTACCTGCTCCTCTGGGGTAGCCAGAAAACAGCCATGAATCAAAACAACTTCTGGCTGGTTTGGTTATGGCCTCTCCAAGGCAGAGTGGTCTGTTGAATGCCCTTTCCTGTAGCAAAACCTTTGGCTACTGTGAGAAGGAAGACCCTGAGGTTATAAATGTATTCCTAAGAAACTTTTCCATCCTCATTTTACTGTTGGGTCAATATCCGTGATTAAAGTAACGTTTGGACAGTATCTCTATTATTTATTTTTATGACTTAGCCAGCTAAATCAGAATAGAAAAGACAGTCAAAGTTATAGATGATGTGGACAGAGCAGCAAAACTTCGAAGATCAAAAGATGTTTCTACTTGGAATGATCACAAGTCCTTTAAATCTGTGTTTACCAGCTTGGTTTCCCATACACCAACATCTATTTCTTCTGAATTTATCAAATTCTCATTTCGCAAACTGAAAATTTCAGGAAATTTTTTTATACAGACATAAAAATCAAATTTACAGAACAGTGTAGAAATGAGGAACATTCAGTATGTCCTTATATCCTATTTGAGTAACAGTGATTTTTTTTTTTTGCTTGTTTCATTTTGTTTAATATTATAGCACCTGCAGCTTGTTTTGAGCTCTATAGTACCAAAAAATAGTCCCTGTTGCAAGGAGTTCTTCTTTTGTTTTTGGACATATTTGTATAAACGCTGCTACTAAACATTTATTTTTAAAGTTGCAACTCAATATGCTTTTTTATTCTATACGTTAAAAAAAAGTATTAAAATGATCTATTCTCTTTCATCACCATCTCCCTCACCTTTTTGGTCTCTCATCTTCTACAGCTTCTGCCCACTAACCACTCTTCTCTTTCGTTTCTCCTTTCTCTTCCTTCTTTCCATATTCCCTTACCTCTTTACGACATTGCTGGCCTCTCCTTTTTTCCCTTTCTGCCTATCTCTTGCCACCACCAGTTTAAGGAGGAGCCTTGTGTCCAGAGGCCCTCCCTTGGCCAACCTCAGCCTTGTGATGGGAACACAGACCTTAGAGGGGCACATGGAATGTGAATGCAAGCAAGGAATGCTGTTTTTCTCCCTAAGTAAGAATGGTGACACTGTGAATTATCAATTAGAGAGTGGTGGAGAAGGGGCTCAGAATATCAGAGAAGACAGAGTTGGTGAAAAGAATTCTGATCCAGAACTGAGGTAGAAGGAATGGCATTAGAAGGAAAGAAATGCTGTGCCCTAAAGGTTGTGGCTAGATATGAAAACTAGATAACAAAATGCTTTCTGAGGTATTATCCTGGATGTGAGTCACTCCCTGGGCAATGGCAAACAGATCCCCATTTTTCAGCCATTTCATGGCTAAAATGTTTGTCATTATTAGATGATGGGGCAGCATTTACACTGAAACAAATAGCAAAGCCATTCTAATGATTTCAGGACATTTAATACTCTCCACTCATTTCTTAAGTGCACATAAGGCCCATTAGGTCATGAGTCACACAGGGTAAACACTAACAGTAAACTTAAGCTTATAAAAAAATGACTCATCATGTAATTTTATGCATATGAAATAGAAGAAAATATTTCAACCATCATCTATCCCAGCAAGGAAAAATGTGGGGAAAGGTTTACTGAGAGAGAACAATTTATACAGAAACAAAGATAACGTGTTTTAGCACATTAGGACTCTCCATTATGCATTTGCTGTGATTTTAGTTTGTGCCTATAAGCAGTTACATAGTCAGATGCAAAGTGTTCTTTCCAGTGCTATCACGCAATGTCTCATCTGCTTATATTGTCTGTGTGTTTTATTTTAAGCAAGTGTTCACAAAACTTGCATTAAATTACCCAGATGTAATGTTTTGCAAACAGCCAGTGAAAATTATGATGAGTGTTCCTAGTTAGCTGATCATTGAGCCATAATAATTTTAGGATAAATTAAGCTATGGATATTATGGAAAAGTAAAGAAGTGTTAATGCCAGGGATTTTCTGTCGCCTTTTTTTTTTCTTTATTTGTATGGTGCAGTCAGACAAGAAGGGCAGTTTGTTTTGCTCTGAACTTCTGTTCACTTGTACTAAGCAAATAAAAGTTTCTCAAAGCTCAGAACAGAAATCCTGGTTTGAACTGAACTTTTCATTTCCAAATGGGATTTTCAGCAGTGAAGAACAATTTATTTTTGTCAGCTTTGACCTCACTTGTCTTCATCTGGTTACCTTTTGAAGAAGACTTCTATGATTACCTTAAAGAAAGAAATGATGTGCTGATTTAAATGGCCCTGAATGGTATTCTCAGAAGTTACACTGCTATCCTAAAAAAGGCTAATGAAGAAAGACCATCTCCTCTTCTATGACACTTCAGTGGCTGACAATTATTAAAAATCTTTTCTATTCTGTGATACAACTGAACTTAACAGAAAAACAAGAGAGATACTTAGACTCATAATAATCCACCTAAATAGTGCATGTTTGCAGACATAATTATGTTAAAAATTAATTCTACTGCGGCAATTGCTAGCCAATGTAAAAGACATTAAAAATGCTTAATTTAAAACATATGGAAATCTTCACTGCTTTGGAGGTCTTTAAATCCATTTTAAAACGAGCTGTGTTCAAAACCATTATGAAATATGGACATTCTAATAACACTTCTTCTGTTTTGATACCTGGGGCAATTTAGAAGGTCTCGCCTTTACGGGTTCTACTAGATTAAGTTCTCTGTTTATACATGAACCATGGCAGTTCCAATTTGTGTTTCACAGACACTGCCCTCAAAGCCTTGCTTAAGATTTTAGCTCTGGAGTAATTATGCTTTATAATACATTTGGGCCCTCAAGTTTGAATGAGGTTGGCATGGCAGATTAGCACATACTGGAGTCATTTCATAATGCATTGGAATTCTTCCGCTCTGTCATAAAATGACGAAAATTTCCAGTGATGATGAATTTAGAATTTTAATAGATTGCAATTAATCTTTTGTAGATTTTTTTTCCCCTGAGTCTAACATATCTACCTTCCATACTAATTACAAGAGTGGCTGTAACAGTGTAATTTGTCATGCAAAACAACTGTTTCTGGACCTTCTGATACACAGAAGTGAAGGAATTGGGTTTGGGCTACATTTGGAGCCAGGGAATGTTAACATATAATAAATGACATCTAAGGGTTTCTTCTTTTTCTTTTAATATCGGCCCAAAAGAGAGGAAGCTAAAGTAGAAGAGGCATTGTAAAAGTTCAGTCCTGCCCTTACTGCCTTCTCTCTCGAGGTTTTTGAATACTACTGTCTCCACAGAGCCACATTATTATAAGTGTATATAAGACTCAGTCTGACACAGGTGTTCTTGTAGCTGCAGGTCCTAGTTTCTTTTGACCAACTTGAACAGATAATCTTTTTTGCAGTGCTACCTTTATATTTAAAGGATTTTTTTTTTAAAAAAAACTTGTTCTGAAGAAGCTAAATAGAAACAAAGCACTGATCACTTTTTAAAAAAATATAATGTGCAGAACTGTAACCACAACAAGAGATGTACCATGTATCAGAATTTCATTAGTTCAAACACTAACCTCGCTAAACCCTCCATGAAAGGGAAGCATTAAATATTATTGCCATCTCTGGCAGCAGCTAATAATCACAGAATCCATTTAGGAATCCACCTAGGTTTTGCACAAGGGTGGGAAGAAGAAGCAGCATGAGAAGAGGTGGATCAAAGGCTGGACAGAATCCCTGCCTGGGCTGTGCAGATGTCTGAGAGAAGATGACGAGAGCTATGGAAGATCAGCATGCTTCTTTTGGGCTCTGACTGTCAGCCAGGGAGAGCAAAGCTATTTCTAAATTTCACCCAAAGCTCATGTTTCCTCACAAGCAAACAAAAAAGCAAACTAATAAATAAAATGCATTCCTTGAGGCCTGCTGTGGATGGCAGGGGAGAAGCAAAGAGCCTCTGGATGCATACAGCAAGGAAGAATCCAGAACTTGAGCACCAATTCTTTCTCAGGGACCAGTTATCCCAGATAGGTGTTTTGAGCTGTCTCAGACACAGTTTTGAGAAATTTGAGGCAGCTGCAGCCTCTTCTACTTTCAAATAAAACTGTGACACCCAATAGCTCTAAAAATTCAGCTCCTTAGCTTCGTGCAGTACAGTCAGAAAAGGAGACTCGGGATTTGTGTTACAACTCTGTCATGTCAGGTTTTGGCTTGGTTTATTTTCTTTTCCTTTTAGAGGGAGTGTGTTTTTTTGAGATTTTCCCCCTGCTATTATAGTTTAATTAAAATGAAGTATTTAATGTGAAATTCAGTATTTTCTACGTATGTATAAGAATTTTAAATAAAGCATGAAGTTCTAAAATTAAATGCAGACATGTGGACAGGCTTGTCCTTTTAAAATGTTTTATTTATTTCACCATCAGTAGTCTGAGTGGGAATCAACTTTTTCACCTGATATTCCTTGTCCAAACTGACTGAATGCAGAGGAATCCTGAACACAGAAACTTTTTCTGAGGCAGCACACTGACTTTTTCTGACTGTCCTAATTTAGCTCCAGTGAATGAGGGGAGTCAAATGATCCACTGCAGGCCCAGGCCTGGTTTAGTCATGTACGAACTGTGCAAAGTAGTTGAAAATTTCAACAAGGTTAGAACAAAAGTGTTTCCTGGGTATTTATGCACATCTAATAACTGTCTAGCTGCAAGACAGGAACAACATTCATTTCAAAACCAGCTTCTTGACTGTGATTATTTCTGGGGAGGAGGACCTTTTTTTTCAGTACTGTAAGAATATCTATGATTTGTTGTTTCTTTTTTACAAAATACAGCCTTATTATGAGGCTCTTTCTAGAGTGATTCAAGCAATATTTTCAAAAAAAATAGGTTTATCAAACCTTTAGGAATAATTCCCTGGACTCTTCAAGAGAGCTTACTGTTGCCTTTCAAGGTTTCCTGCAGTCGTGCAGCCTCCCAGATTATTTGATAACGATGGTGTTTTGTCATTTGGCTCGAGTTAAGGGTCAATACTACAGTTCCTAATACAAACCTGGGCAGGATCACAAAGACCACCAGGTTGTTTTGGATCAGAGCCCGCTCTGCGACTGGCAGAGGCTGCGTGTTCTGGCATTCATGGATTGGCGAGAGGTTAACATACACAGTGTTTCATGCTGGACACTGTACACGGCAGTAGGAATCCTGGAGCCACATTTGCCATGTTACTGCTTATTATGGCAAGTGGTTTTTACCATGCTTAGTCTGAGCTGCTGTGCTGAAATGACACTACAAGATGGCTACGTTGAAACCACGTATCTCGAGGAGTCTTTGTAAATAACAGAAGCAAATCTAGTATTGAGTGAAGGTTCTGATGATTCATTTTTCTCACTACATGCCAAATAAACTACCTGTATTAATATTAAAGGATTTCCTTTGATTTTATTTTTGCCCATGCCACTCTAAATACTATATCAGATTGAACCTAAACTTTGGGAAGAAGGAGGGAATAGCTGAAAGGAAGGAAAGAAAATAAAAAGCAGTACACATAAAATTCCTTTTCATTAGAAGAGCTTCCATTCCTTCTGACACTGATAAAATAAAATTCTGACTAGTGGTCATGGTCATAAACTAAAACACAAGAAGTTTCAGCTCAGTACGAGGAAGAACTTTCCACTGAGGGTGGCAGAGCGCTGGAACAGCTGCCCAGGGAGGTCATGGAATCTCCCTCTCTGGAGACATTCAAATTCTACCTGGGCGTGTTCCTGTGTCACCTGCTCCAGGTGACCCTGCCTTGGCAGAGGGGTTGGACTGGATGATCTCCAGAGGTCCCTTCACCCCTAACAATTCTGTGATTCTGTGAAAAGATGCCTGCAGGATTGCTCACACTTGAAAGTAACAAAACTTCCAATGGTTAATAAGGAACAGGAAAAGAAGTCACAAATATATGTCCAGAAATATTCACAGGTCTGACCAAATCCCACAATGACAGTGCTGAGGAGTAAGGTTTGCCATTTTTTACGCAGCAGCCCAGCGAGTGGCAGTTTTCTGACAGCTTTTTAAAGCAGGATTCACAAACTTTCAAAGACTTCAAACCTGTCTACTTCATTGCAGAAAATATAATTTTTTCAGTTGTTATCAGTGAAAAAGTTTTCTCTGCAATGAAATAACTCACACACCTCTTCATTTGCATAGTGAAGCATCCTTTGAAGATTCCTTTACTCTCTTTTCCCTTTGATTAAGGCCCAGATCTAACACTCAGTCTCCCAAGGTCTATTTGTGAGAGCAACTGGCCTCTCTGTCTTGAGAAAAACTTCAGAAGTGGGTTCTTGGAAAGTGCCCCAGCAAGGTAAGTCATGACAAAAGACAGCTAAAAATATAGTGTTAGATTTTCTTAAATTAATCTCTGATCGTCTCAGAAAAGACTGGGTGGAAAATAGTGACAGTCTCTGAGCACCTCTCATTTATCTTCTCATTTTTCTGTTGTACTTCTATTTATTTAGCTAGCTGTTGCATAAAAAGGTATCCCTGTATCTGTGATTTTGTCTCCTGTCTAAGGGGTAAAATCCCAGCCTGGTGCTGCCTGCAGCTGGTCCTGCCCTCCCGTCCCACTGCTCTTGTACACAACGGATCACACACAGCCTTCACTGCACCTCACACACCAGGAGAACCAAGGAGTTAGCAGCACCAATGGGACTGCATTAACCACTTGCACTGGGAAAAAATTCCATCTTTCCACGTTCCTGGTTTTATTTCTTGGGCATTTTTCTTGGCTGATATTTATATCTCCACAGCTGGCAGAGCTTAAACCTGCTGTAGTTCCAGCTATGTCTCAGAGCTCCCCATGCAAGAAATCAATAAAAGTGATTAATGAAAAGCATCATTCATCAAACCTAGCTCTTGGATACAGCACTGCAGTTGATAAAATAACTTAGTTGTCTTATCCTTTAGCTAACTCCCTCATGTGTGGCACAGGGGATTAATTGATTGTTTGCCAGTACTCACACTTTTCATATGTTTTAACTAGTAACCAAGATATTTTGAAGAGATCCACTTGAATGTAAAAACATAATGCTTTAAAAATAGGAATTAATTCTGGCAAAGAGTAAATCTACAAACAATATTCTCAATTATTTTTGGTGAACAATACAACACTAAGTAAAACTTAAAATCTGGTGACAAGGAACAATAATACACATGGGCAAAGGTAATAAAAGCCTAAAAAAATATCATGTTCAGTTAGTTATATTACTCTTTGACCATTAAAACGTTAACATGATGATAATCAATCTTAAATCAATTACCGTGTAATTGCTGAGTCAATAGAAGTGCAGTTAAATATTGATAAGTCTCTAAAAGCTCTATCAGGACATATTGACAACTGGAGAAATGAATGCAGGCCTGTGCAAAAGGAAAGCTTGACTTGCATTGCTTTGATGGAAAGCAGCACAAGGCTGAGTTTACATTCTTATTACCAGTTAGACGTGGCGATCGATACAGGCTGCCTCTGCCCTGTCAGCATGGAGCAGTGAAGATGTCTAGGTGTTATTTCCACTCTTTTCATCTTTACAACAGCGTGGAGATGACCAGCTAACATCCTGTGTAGAAAAGGACAAAGGATTTAACAGTCCCAAAAAAAAAATATTATCAAGTGACATGAGAAAAAACCCATTTATGTCCAGAAGGGTCACTGCTGTTTCTGCTTAGCATTCTCTGGTGGTTGCTAGGGTAGTCAGGGTAGCCTGCAGGAACACTCACTGGAGTGGCTAGCCTTATAAATTGCAAATTAAGAGTCCTTTTATTTTGAAGGATATAAGCAAAATAGCCCACAAGATTTACACCTTCTTTTACAAAATTACAGGGACAAGTCACATTTGAATAAGACCCAGCTCTGTTTTATGATGCTGTTTATCAAAGGAATGGCCAGTTTTGTTCCATGAAAGTGGAACAGTTATCCCTATCCTCCTGTTCTTCAGCCCATGAAAACTCTCTTTGTTTCTACAATAGTGAGCTACTTGAGTTCCATTTGTTTAATGAAGTCACCATGTTGAAGCAAATACCCTTTACTATTTCTTTTGTGTCTGTGAGTGGATGAACAACGGGTATCTAGGCACTAATATTCTTTGAATGAAACATGCTCAATTTTATCTTTAGCCAGCAGCAAAATATAAAGGAACAGAGAACAAAACTATTTGGCTTAGGATTTGGGTCAGATAAGATACAATATTATAGTAAGCTCCGGTAGCAGTAGTTGGTACGGTTAAGTCAGGAGTGCCATTATAACTTTCTGTTTCTTTCATTCAGATAACTTTTTGAAACACTCTCCTTCTCTGGTGATATTTTCCTGCTTTGTGGGTGCCCAGGGGCTAATGGTTTTTAGCAGATTTCAGCTGAAACTGTTTAGCTGTTTCCCTTTACTGAAAGAATAATTTTCACTTCCCTCTTAACCCCTTAGTATATATTAAGGCAAAGTTTGGTTCTTGCAGCAACAGCTGAGTGAACTTTTCAGGCCAGCCCTTGTGGTTTGTCTTCTATTTGCCCTTTCAGGCTGGCACCCAGACACAAAATGTATGTCCCCCACCTGCTGGAGTCAGTAGCAGACATTTCCTTCAAGGGCTCAGCCATGGGCACACAACATGAGAAGCTGAAAAGCAGGGAGTTCAATTCAGAAGTTTCTGACAAGAAAAATCTCCTGTGTCATACACATTCCTTCTGTGGCACAACTTTTAAACCCTGCTGCTGGAAAACTGCTCTAGAATCCTGACAAGCTCTGTGTATTTTGTCAGCTGAGGAGTAGCCTTCTAAAAGCCCTGTCCCCACAGTATTTTCCAGGTCTTCACTACTCCTCAAGTCTAACCACATCATCGGGGCTCCAATTTTCCTTTTGTCTCAGGACCTTCAAACACTTCCATTTGTCTCAGAAACACAAAAGGGCTTGTGGTTTTGCTTGGTGTTATATTGTTCAGCAAACGAAGGACGAATGGCCCTCAATAACAGTGACCCTTTAGCTCCATAAGGCTTAGATGACATTGGACAATAAGTGCAACTTAGAACAGTCTGGTGCAGGTAACTAAATCAAAGTTTGTTGCTCACTGAATAACAAAATATGTTTTTATAGCCTATTTACATTTCTGAATTTGCTCCTGATAGGGGAAAAAAAGAAGCACTTACAAGTCCAGTTATATTTCCATCACTTATTTCTTCTGCAAGCTTCAAGAATGAGAAAGTCCATTTTTGCCTGGACGGTTGGTGGTTCTGGGAGTGGAACAACTGATATCCTCAGCAGGAAAAAAAACTTATGAACAGTCTGAGGCCAAGATACAGCACACCCTTATAGAGATATGAGAGAGATTTTGGTTACTGTTAATTACCATGTGCAATGTGGATGCCTAAAATTCAGCAATGCAAACTGTGTGGATGCAGAAGTGAGCTAGGGCTCAGACAGGCAGAGCAAGCAAACTTCCACAGCTCTGGACCATCACTTTCTGTGCTGTTTTGTCTGTGCAGAGTGGGCAAAGACATAAATCTGTACAACCAAGACTCCGAGTGTCTTATTTAGATTCAGAATGTGAATGGGTTTATTTTCTAGCAGGAATAGACTCTCTCTATCAATCATTGCCATTGATGAAAAAGTCACTCTAATGGGGAAGAACGTTACTCTTTCTAACAGGCAGAAATTTTTTAAAATGTCAAAGACTTTTGATAAGTCTATTAAAAAACTCAACCTGTGTCAGACTACAGACTGGTTTTATCAATTGTTTGGACATGTTACATGATAAGTTATTATGCTTTAGGAATCATTTGGAAAAATGAAACAATAAATTATAGATTAATGTCTCTGCTAATGAGATCCCTATTTTAATTAAAGCTCTTTAGCAGATGAAACAGATAGGAGTTCAATAGTCTCCAACTTTTCCATCTACAACAAAGTGTGCACTTCTTAAAAAATGAACTCTAAACGTGATGTACTTATTCAGATAATGCGCTAAGTAGCAGTTAAGACAAATAGTACCCTTAAAATTGTGCTGAATTCCGCCTCCAAAAGAGATACAAATTATACTTACAGATTACAAGAAAGGTTTAAGACACCCAGTGAAGATGATAAATCAGAGTCTTAGGTTGGGCTATGGGGCAGGGGTGCCACGTTCCCCATGCCAATCCTTGTGGGCTCAGGGGAGGTCTCCCAAGGGCTGGGCCTGATGGCAGCAAAATGGATACACAGGGACAAAATGCTGGATCTCTCCCATGTCTACATTTTCCCAGGTAATGTGCTTCAGATGCAGCCAGAGCCAAAGCCCGCACTGAGTCAGTGTGAAGACTCAATTTGGTTTTTAAAATCGGGTGTCAAGGTTAACCCCCACCGTAGCATGTTGTTTAAAACCATATCAGGATCACAAAATGTTGTCTGATGCACGGCTCCTCAAAACAGGACTGAACTGAAGTGCTGCTTTTTGTGTGAAGAGAGAGAAGAAAAGATACCTCACACATTTGAATAAGTCCAGATAACAAATTACAAACTGATGACAGTGAAGCACCCATGAAACAAATCAATTTGACATGGAATTTTCAGTGTTAGTCTCAAATTAAAAGTATGAATTATCCCTCAGCTTTTTCTATTTCCCAGTAGACACTTTGAAAAGGAAGGCTATGGAGTTGGCTCATGCCCTCTAAATTCTCCAAGTAGGTCTACCTGTTTTAAAAAAATATGCAAACCCTATATATTTAACCTCATATGGAAAAATAAAAAAACCTACAGTTAAGAGTTTGAGGTTATTTAAACAGCAAACTAATTACCTCTGAGGAAAGAACTGGTTATTTCAGCCAGCACGCTTTTAAAATCAACCTGATGGTCAAAAAAGGAGACGTGAAACTGTGGAGTTTGAAAATTTCTAACCACTGAAGAGATCACCTTCAAATCTGCCTTTGTCACTCACTCCTCATTAACATAAGCTTCGCATATTGAAAAAGAAAGTGGATTTTAAAATGTAAGTTTTAAAAATGTAAGTTTTAAAACCTTCTCACTAATAAAATATGCCATGTGTAATTTGGGATATGCAGCTTAGCCATATTACAATTAGAACAGCCCAACCTTCTAAAATATTCTGATTTTGAGTGTCTGATATTACAGTGCTAGCACTGCATTAATGTACCATTTTGAAGCACAAACTGTTTGTATTTATTGTTAAATTTCTAGGAGTGGTTCTGTACTCCTTTAGAAGTGTGAAGAAGTATTCTATATATACCCCAGTACTCCTGCTAGGCCTTTGCTTCTCAAAGACTGACTGCAAAACCAAAAGAGGCATGACACTCGTCTTTACAAGCATGACAGGGAATCTGCTCAATATTTATGACCTTCAGATGTAAAAATGCTCTTTATCAGCTCCTGTTTTACATTCTATTCAGCTGAAGTCACACCACAGGTCAGCTAAAAAGACTATCAGCAGTGCAGGATAAATGAGCAGCTAACAGCATATGGGAAAGGCTGCAAGTATCATAGCAGTCTAAGTGGATAAACTATAGGATTTGCTTTTACAGGAAAAGGCAAAGTCCTTTGAAAACTACCAATAAGGAGTGAATTAATTTGTGCTTTACACAAAACACCTACTTTAGTAAGAAAGAGATAGGATGAGCTTCAGCTGTGTGATTTTTAAGGAAAATTACAGATGGGAGTTTTGTTGTTGCTTTCAAGGCTACCTCTCGCAGCGTTTGTCAGACATGGGTGTCTTCTGCTGGTGTCCCTATTGCTCTGGGCCTTGGCACGTGCACCTTCCAAACGTGGCCCGTGCATGTCATGGCTTTGACAGAAACACGACGCGTGCTTTTGTCCGAGCTGCTTCACTGCAGGGCGGGAAGCACAAAGCACTGGGGTCTGTGCTTCAGGGCTGGGTCTGCAGCACACCAGTGATGAAAGCCTGTGGAAATACCCCATTTTCACTGACTGAATGCTAAATTCTAGGAGGTTCACCCTCCATGGGAACAGTCTGTCTTTAATGAACTGCACTGGTCTGAATCCCTGGCAGATAATATCACAAGGCCCCCACAGACAGGGATTCAAGGTTTATAAAGGTGATTGGTGGTTGTTTTCTTTAATAGGGTGTCAATTTTGCAGAAAGCACTAAGAAAGATTCTACTGTTAATCAAGTAACACTTTATATATATATATATATATATATTTATATATATATTTTTTTTTTTTTTTTAAAAAAGACATCCTTCCAAAATAGTAGCTTTCGCTTATTTAATTAATTTGAAATTGCCTTTTCCATCTGTCTGGAAAGTAAAACGACACGCAAGCCATGGAATTACTGGGTCAGCTTGTCAGGAGTAGGAAAGCTGTCTAATGCTATTCCAGCTGCACTGTAAGGTGGTTGGACACTTTCATGTTCCCCTGCACAAGGATCGTATAGGGCCTGTGCTTTTTCAGCAATATACTTAATCGTACGAACATCCAGACAAATGAGGACTGTTACAAACAAAAGGTAGAAATACTTTCCATTCCAAAGGAGGCAGGAGATGCTGTTCTCCTCAAGTTCTGCTCAGAGAGTCTAAAAGGTGATCTTTTTCCAGTTAAAGGGTGTTATTTCCCACAGACTTAGGAGAGAGATTGCTTTATGTATTAATTGTACAATATTGCTGAGGCCTTACAAGAAATACATGCTTAAAACCAGTGCTGGCTTTGAGGGGATGCTACTGTCTGTCCTGCCACATATACCTAATCTAATAGCATTCCTAAGGATTTCAGATCCATTCCTAGGTCATCTTTTCAAATCACAGGGGAGTGGAATGATTTTACAGTGTAAGAGTTGGCCATGGACAAGCCAATGTTGTCCCTTTTCAATAGGTAACATTTGTCAAAAGTTTTTGTTAACAGTGAGCAGCTTCAGTGTACATGTGCAACTTTTTACAGATAAAAGGAGGAGAGGACAGGAGGTACAAGATGTA
The DNA here is from genome assembly GCA_013397755.1 of Cnemophilus loriae. NCBI lineage: Eukaryota > Metazoa > Chordata > Aves > Passeriformes > Corvidae > Cnemophilus > Cnemophilus loriae. Next base: position 1,667,786 of record VZTF01006143.1, on the reverse strand, counting down.
GCACTATGCTAGAAAAGATTTTAAACATTCCAGGAAAACTGCCTTAGCAAATCTGTTAATTGAAAGTAAAAATTCAGATTTTTACCTCATCATCACTCTAGCAATTTTTTTAAACAAGATAAATCTGCTCCAGGTCTCTCCACAAAACAAAGCATTTGTCATCTTTTTATTCATCACACATTTTCTCTCCAGGCATATTCAATCATTTATTTCAGGCACTAATCTTTTAAGGCTATAAAATTGATTCAAAATAGAAGTCAGTGTACAGGTATAGACTGACTTCACCTATAGAATACTAATGCATTCAGCTGCACAGAGTTTTTCATGGTAGATTTTGACTTGACTTTGAGGAAAGGCTAAACACAGCATTCCTGACTAAGTTAACGCTAGGCATCCACAGGTATATCACAGGGAGAATGTGTAGTCAAAGTTTAAGCTGAGGAGCTTAGAGAAAAATTCACTTCAGCAGGTTTTTTGGTACCAGTATAAATAGCAGTTGCTGTTTAAAATCTGTCATGGTATTTCAGCTTTGTATACTGAAGAGCCCCAAGCAAAAAAGAGTTCTAAATGTGCCTTCTAGTTATTTTTTCTAATAGTGTGCTAATTATGCATAAAGTATGCTGAAAATTGGTACCCTGAATGTCTTATGCACTCTATATTTTTCTCTCTGGAAAGCATTGTGTTTGTTTCACCGAGCTGTTTTCAGTATCAGTGATGGAGAAATTTTCCAGTAATGATCCCAACAAGCCCTTCCCTAGGTATCCACTACAGAAATCAGGATTTTCACTGAGGCAGGCTTCATTCCCGCAGCCACAGGAGCCCCTACACCCTGCCTGTGCCACTGGGGATGTGTCACAGGGAGCGTGATACAATCCTAAGCTTGGCTTTTGGTCTGGTGGCCCCTGCACCAGGCTCTAGATCAGTGATGTCAGGAGAGCCCACTGCTTCCTGCAAACTCTGCCCGTGGTAAGTCTGACACGGCCGAGATCCTGAACCAGGGAGCTGGAGGGGAAATCTGAGGGAATGGATTATGTACGGGCAAAAGCAGCCAACAGATCTGTGTTCAGCCAGTGGTGTGCTGAACTCAGTGCTGTCGCTCTGGCCAGCAGCAGGCAAGAAACTTTCTTAGCACGCTGACCCCTCTGTGACATCTGGGCTGCAGTACAACGCTGACAAAGAAAGCAAGCTTCTCTTTGAACCATTTTTTGGGGATGACAACTGAACACTTCTGATTTGTATTACTTTGCTAGTTTACTTTTCAGATGTTTGGGGCAGTATCAAGATATGTCTCATCTAGGGCCTCCCACCATCAAACCAGTTTGCTTGCAAGTTAGACTGCGCTTATCCTATCTGGCATCACTCTAGGGTGTTCCCACAACTTCGTAAGTCTACTGATGCTTGCAATGCTGTTATTTAATATTTTGATATCATTTTAGACATTCAAGCCAGATGACAAGTTGCACAATACAAGAAAGTAGTCAATTAATTTTAAATATCAATGCTAAATCTGCTTTTCTCTACTTTGTCTCTTTTGCCTCTCAGGATACTTCAGCTAGTTCCTTGAGGGCTCTCTGCAAGTTGACTTTAATACCTCTGATTTCTCTAAAATTATCCTGGAGTCTATTCTTTCCTTAACTTTGGAATATCCTCCCGATCCTTTTTTCTTAGTTTTAGTACTATCAAACATCTAGTAACATTAAAGCATTCTGTAAGTCAGCAGCAAGAGAGCATTTAACGTTCAATATTTTCCACATCATCCATTATTTGTTGCCTCTTAAATAACAGACATCCACAAGTCTTTCCTCTGGTTGTAGTGAAATTATTCTCTTTGATTCATGGGCAGTATATTATAGCTAAGAACCTCTACTGCTAAGAACACTTAGACAAAAGCTACCAGGAAGAGCTCTACTTTCATCTTCGAAACTTTCCTTGATTTGCAAGCATTAGAGAGGATTACCTAACACATTTTTACCTTAAGAGCAAAATAAAGAGCATAGACTAAAAATGTGAGAGTCCAAATGCCTGAGATTAAAACACCAGAACCATGGACCACTGTCAAATCCTTTGAGTGGTCACTTCCATTAAGCTGTGTATTTTCTTTTAATTTACTCCATATTACTGTACTTTGTGGCTTTTCCCTGGGGATTAATTTCTACCTCAGCCTTGTATAGTATAAAGTGTATTTTCAATAAAATAATTAATTTTTCAGCTCTGTATTACTTTTTCCATCTTCTTTTATCGATGACCCCCAGGTTGCTACACAGAGAAACTTTCGCGTGTTACACCGACAGAGCAGCTTTTCATCAGACCAGGCGACAGCAGCCAGAACAAGGACATTTTACATTAATGATGAAGGCCCTGAGAACAACATTAGAGCCAAATTGTTTACATTTACTTTCACCTGCTTTCGATTCTGTTCTTCAGAGTGGTAACTAGGTACACATACACCAGTGTACTGCCTTTGCAAAAGAACAGAGCCCAACGGGTTTTGCTAAGTTGTATTCTTGGTTTTGATTTTTCGTCCTGCACTCATTACGGTGACTACTACCTTCCCATAAAAAAAGATAATGAAATCATTAATTACTCCTGGCTTTCAACTGAGCTAGAAACCACATGAGTAATTTCTAGAAGGTAGGAATAGGAGCTGAGAAGGGGAGGTGTTTCTGAAGGATATGCTTACATCTGGTTTATGTGATTGTGTGTGACAGTACTGGCCTGGAGAGGACACAGTACAGCTGTCTACCATATAGATTCATCACGGTTCTTCTTATAAACATAAAATGTACACACATGAAGAAAGGTATTTTATCTCTGCAATTAACTATCATTGCTTTCATGGTCAATAGTACCCCTCCATTAGGGTTTATCTTACGATAAACGAAGAGAGAGTTTGGTTCCATGTTACTAAGACACACAGAATGAAAAAGGAATAATTGCCAGCACTAGTTACTGTTATTTTGAGCAGTTACTCAGTAGGATAGAAAACAGAAGGAGATGCAGTTTCCTTTTATAGGCGAATTGGTTTATGACCAATATTTAGGCAAGATAGAAAATTCCCTTTGCTTCTCAGTTAATTTTGATCTCACTGGACTGCTTGTACAACACCATCAAGCTAATATGAAGAGAGACATCATCTGGTCCACGTAGGCAGAGTACACTTGTCAGTGTTTATGATTACAAAAGTCAAGCTGCTTTCAAGTCACATTCAGACACGCTGAAAATGTGCGTCTTTTGATAGCCTGCCAGTAGTATATAGATATATAACCAGTATGGTTACAGCACATCATAAAATTTTATTTCCTGCAGATTTGTCTGCCACAGAACATTTACTCGCTGTCAAAAAGGTAAAAAAATATGCTAACAGCTCTGGGTTTCCTCTACACACCCTGAAATTTCTGAAACCATCCCTACAGCTACTATTTTTTTCCTTCTTGCAGCATTTGATGTACTCTACTTTTGATGTACGAGGAGAATTTATCTTTAGAAATGGATTATTTTCATATTGGTATCTAGGGAACAGCAGCTTCTGGAGATATGATTTAATTTGGGTCTCCTCCATGAGGCTTAGGCACGAGCCTGCCAAATGGCACTGCACATCATCTCTTTCTGGAAAGACCCTTCACAGAGCAACACTTACATGGTTTATTAGATCCAGGTATTGCTTCACTCCAGCCTGTTTCAGCAGAGATGAATACAGAGCAGACCCACTGCCACCTTGGTTGTTTCATGGTTGCCAAATACAGGGGCTAAGAAGTCTCTCTGGTGCTATCTAATGGAGCAAGTGTTTTTGTGCCGTGTCTCAGGACTCCTGGTTCGGCATCAGAACTCAGCTGGAGGGGGCTGAGCAGTGCCCTCAGCTGCCAAGTGGTAAAAATAATTAGATACCAATCTGGAGCCACCTTGAACTCAGCACTCCTTGAACTCTGTGGGAGTTTTACTTAAGTCATCCTGTATCATCAAATTAGCTGAAGATTTTTACGCCAAATCTGCTAATAACAGAATCCTTCATACAGCTGGGCATTCCCTCCTACTGTAACATAAAACAACCCAGGTGTGATCTCACTGCAGACATTGGCAAGCCTGGTTTTTTACTGCTTTTACTCAGACCATCCCCCAGTGTACGCGGATAAATCCCACAGCACTCATGCTGAAAAGTGCAGGGAAGCTGCACGGCTCGCATCCATCCAGCGCCTGGCTCAGCTCTGCCCAGCAAGTGCTGTTGCCCCAAGGTTGAAGAGGAAATAACTCATATTTGATCCTCACATTCAGGAAGCAAAATTCAGGTCCGTAGCAGAGCACAACTCCTCAGTTGTGCCAAGAAGATGTTAACCTAGTCCTTTTCTACTCAAGGGTTCTCCCAGAATTGAAGGCAGTTCCCCAAGGAAGTCCCCATTCCCCAAGGCAGCCTCAGCAGAGCCCTCCTGCCCTGCCAGCCCACAGGCACCTGCAGAGTCCCAGCTCAGCAAGAGCTCACACAGGGTCTCGGGCAGCCCAAGCTTAGCACTGACCCCAGCACTCAGGTGTGCAGAGTCTCCCTCTGTCTCTCCTGACTCCAGGACCTGCCCTGCCTGCACCAGACAAAGTTTTTCCAAGAAGTTGTCTAGTGACACTCTGCATATGAAAGAACAAACCAGAGTCACCAGCTGACTGAGCTCAGCCACTATCTACCAGAGATTACATGACAGTTCTGATGTACCAGCAGTAGCTGGGGGTATTTTCTGATGCCATTAAGGATTTCTTGAACGACTCTGGCCATACTATAATCCTCTCCTTGCTAGAGTTTTAATGAAAACAGCTTTCTGTCACTGTATGCGTGGCATAGAACTCTTGGGGAAGGAATATCTTACACGATTTGCTTCTAATTAAATTTTCTTTCCATCCAAAAATATGCAGCAAATAAGGTCTGACAGGTAAGGGTTTTCCAGTCCTAGATGTTTTTGTGTTGAAAGAGGAAATCCACAATTCCAAAAAGCCTGAACAGACAAAACCCTCAAAATTACTTCCTAACTGAATGTTTAATTTTAACCTTAAACCTCTTAGTACATTCCATGCAGGAAACTCAGAATTATGCATTTAAATGAAATAATTTATTACAGTAGATTACCCAGAGGACTGTTTTCTGAAGAAAAATGATTAGTTTTAGTGAACAAACGGCTTCTAGAATTTTTTTTCTGAAAAATTACCAAGCAATTTTAATCACATAATAGTAAAACCACTTCTGAACTCCATTTGTGTGCCTTTGCTTTCTTGTAAGTAAATGGAATGCTCCCAAGATTATAGGGAGGAAACCCGCCTAATTTTTAGCATTTGGAAAAGGAAACACAATAGAAACCAGTGCATTCCTGTGAGTGCACACGCAACCACCCCCACACTGCATCTGCCCACACAGCAATGCAGTCTGTTATGAGCGACTGCACTGAAGTGCAGTCACAGACTCATTTAGATTGAAAAAAACCTTTAAGATCATCCAATCCAACCATTAACCCAGCACTGCCAAGGCTACCAGTGAACCCTGTCATTAAGGAACACATCTATATATCATTTAAATACTGCCAGCGATGTTGACCTCACCACTTTCCCAGGCAGCCCATTCCATCCTGCTAACAATTTTACAATTAAAAACTAAGAGTCTTTCAATGGCAGACAGATGCAAAAGAAACCCATTGGAAGAGTTTTTGCCAACCTGGGTGAAAATATTTCTATCTCTGTCCTGCTAGTGCTTGGCAGGACTCTCCACTTCAAAGCCTGCTGTGCTTCCCCCAGGCAACTGAAAATACTGACTGATGAGCACGGCTGAGGGCTGGATTCAGGCTCACTTCAGCAGAAATGTGAAAATCAAGTTATTTCAGATTTTACGCTAGAGCCACTGCCCCTTGGGCACATTTCCCTACAAAAGCTAGGAAGGAGTTTCCGAGGACCTCTCTCTGGGTGCAGACTTTGAACTGCAGCAGAGCTTGGGCCCATGCAACTCTTTTTAGACTACTTTTTAAGCAACCAAGCTAAGCTTTGCATTCTGAGTAATAACGGCCCAAACACAGCAGTGCTTTGAGCCTTATGTGTTATTTGCTGCATTATTTTATATACACCAGCTCTGAACGTCTTCTGACAATACTGCACAATATTTTTGTTTGGTCTGGTGCTCTCCTCTTTATGAAAGTACAATAGCATGGACCTAATCCCTGCTAGGGAGCCTGGTTTACACTCAGACCTCAGAAAGCTACAGTTGAGTTGAAAACAATCTCTGTATTTGCTTTTCACAGAGTCATAATATTTCTATTTTTATTGTCATTGTGTCTTTTTTACAAATTCCTAAGCACATGCAGAATAAATACATCCAATTCCCTGTAGAGTTTTTCAGTACAATAGGCATTTATGACAAGTAAATTGCCAAGAAAACATTTGCAATGCATATAATTTTCATGTGAAATCAGACCTTTAAAATAGAAGTAATTTTTTTTAGAGTTCCACAGTTTTTACAGCAAAAGCTTGAGGAAAGAGTGTTTCCCTTCTGAGAAATAAAGCAATAAGATAATTGCAGAGCTGCTGTGAACCATTTGGCAAAAGCTGCTTGCCATATTTGAGATTATCCCTATGGTAGGTTTTACTTTTTCTCATAAACCTTAAAGCAGCTATTAGATGAGTGGTAATGAATGAGCCTGGAGAAATACCCATATTTGGCCATGAAGCCGAAAGAATATTAGTATGTTACTGTTTTACTCTAAGGAGCTAATGGAAAGGCAGATTAACTGAAGGTAAAAATGATTGGACCATGTTCTGTGTGAAAACAAGATGAGTCTTAACCTGGACATCAACTAAGAATGGAAGACGCTTGAAGGGAATCGACCTAATTCTCTTTTTATTTTAATAATGTGACATCCTCTTATGTTTCTAGCTAGAAAGTTATAAATCCAAGGGAAGGAAAAATTCAAAAATGGAAATGGCAGCATCAAAATCAGTACTTCTGAAACATTTCCCCTTGAGTTTTCCCTTGATGTAAGAGACGACAATTAGAAATCTGGACAACTGCAGGCCACAGCAAGCAGGCAGCAGTACAGTCTGGAGGGGAGTTGCACTTCATGAACCAGGAAATTAAAAATAAACAAATAGCTATTAGCACTGGAAAGTGTGGATTTCACGCTTTCCAACAGCATATAACATGTGTTGCTAGCTCCAGGAATTTGTGCAATTATGCTCTATGGTGCAACTGCTCTTTCCAGGCCAAAGCAAGGCAGCAAAATTGATCAGGCAGAGAAGCCAGAAATGCCCTGAGCACCAAGTCAGCTTTTCAGCCACTCTGCTGTAATATAGTCATCACAAATATTAAAATCTGTAACAAATAAAATTGCAAGTGTTTAAGATGCTTATTCTGCAGAGTTCAGGGTTTCACTGACACTGCTGGAGGCTGGTGGTAGAACTACAGCAACCAGGGGTATTTATGAACAGCTGCTTTTCATTACGAGATTTAAATCTCACCATGTCTTTAATTTCAAATGTCAAGCCCAATGACATTTCTAAATATGCCACTGAAGAGCCTAGCTAAGACCTTTTATAAAACATTGAAATTTCTGAAATATGAATGGATATACTGTCACCCCAGTTAAGAAAAAAGGGTCTCTCTATATTAATAATTGTAATAAAATCATAAATTAATTTGGTTTTCTATCACAAATAGCTACTCATATTTTGAGAATTGAATGTTGACTCCGATCTTCATTGCTACATGGAAAAATTTGATGACTTTTCAAACCTACAAGAAACTTTTTGAAGAAACAGGTATTATATTCAGTGTTTTGTCACTGAAGAGTCCCTATGACCACTGAAAAAGATTTCTCTCTCTCTCTCCACGCTCAATAGCCTGAACATAAATTTAAGAAAAAGTACAGTAAATCAAATTTCTGACATGCCAATGCAAGGATTTTTGTTTTGGCTATTTGTGCAGTGCTGTAGGATTACTTGACTTTGTGCATGTTTGAACTGATATATTTTAATTTTGGGGTTTCACACAGCAGTTATGTTGACTCTGTTGCTGCTATCACCTCTTTACCAATTTTATAAATCTAGTAAATTATTAATGAATTAAATTATTAGTCAGATTTTAGGCTCCAGTCTAAGCTTAACACACGCTATATGAAATCAGAGCATGTTGTAAAACGGGACATGGCTTTAGTAGTCCCAGATCATGACAAACATTGGCCATTGTGAGCTACGCTTACTTTTCAGAGAGCTCATGAAAGAAGTTCTTGTGAGACAGCAATGATTTGCATTATTGCTTGTAAAATAACTTGTGCAAAGAACCAAGACTAGGAAATAACGAGTGGGGTTCCTAGAGAAATTGTAAACCACAAACCTTCTCTGTAACTGCATTCACAGCCCCACTAACCATCTCTAGTGGTTGCACTGACAGGAAAATTGCATGTTCTTGCACTGAGTAGGTTAACACTAGTCGCGAGCAAAGGTGCACCTCTGCACATCTCACGAGAAGAAGAAATTACTGTCAAAGTTTGTGAAGCTATTTAAAATAAAAATTATATTCTGCTGTAGAGGAGTCCCATAATGACTATGTTTGGATGGATAATGACTGTTTCCACAGTGTGCTAATACGTATGGCTTGACTCCTGTCCCTCTGGATCATCATGTGACAACTAATTGCACGGGCTCAGATGGGTTGGGATACTGAGACCTTTATTGCGAGAAACAAGCTGGTTTTACACTCTTCTTCAAGACACAGCATTCCCTTCAACGGTGTTTTTCGCTAAGTGACCTATCACACTTTGCCACGCCAGCAACATACGTTAATGTCCTTATATGGGGGTGATCACACGCTGCCCACTCGTCTGGCGGGCTCTGGCAGGCTCCTCTCCATAGGGCGTCTGCCATGTCGCATTTCTTCCCCCAAGGTCTGGTGGAGACAAGCTTCTCTGTGCTGCCATGGAATTCTGCAGGCGCATCCCACGGCCTGTAGCTCAATTCCATCTTATCTCCCTCTACATCTCCCCTTTTTTGTTTTCAAACTCTACTACCATATTTTTTTCAATGCTTGATCAACTATACAGACAAAAATCACAAAACAAAACACTTCCAATGTTAGAACATGTTTGACCCATGGCCTGGACCAAACAAGCTCCATTCATATTGTTCCCTCAGTTTCCTAGCAAGCTGATGATGAAGCCGGAGCAACCAAGGCTGGTCGGATCACTCTTGCAGGTACCCATGGTGGACCGGAATCTGTGGAAACTCAAGCATATCCTTGCCGCCAGGTTATCAACAGAAGGAGTCCTTCCCATTTTCCGCTTTTGGGATTCTTAATAAGTACTTGAGCTTTTTCTAAATGAGCCTGTGATACGCTAAAATGGCATTGGACAGGGGTTAAGTCATTCTGAACGCGATTCAAAAAAGTTAAGAACATATACGGCTTTTTGCAATCTTTTGTGGGAGGTGTATCCCATCCCTACACTCCCCCTTTTTTGTTTTAACAACACTGACTTGAGGGTGCTATGGGCCTGTTCAAAAATCAATTGACCCGTAGGGGAATGTGGGATACCTGTGACATGGCATACCCCCCACAACTGAAAAAAATCGACCATCCATTTGGATTCATAGGCCGGCCCATTATCAGTTTTTACAAAGACAGGTACTCCAAGGGCTGCAAAAGCAGACAAAAAATGATGCTGAATGTCTTTTGCACGTTCACCTGTTGGGCAGAGGCAAAAACACATGTGGAAAAGGTATCAGTCACAACATGAATGTATTTCAACCTACCAAATTCAGGAAAATGTGTAACATAACGTGCACTTCTCTTACTATGAACAGTAAAATAATACATCTAATAAAACAACAAGTGCACACCTAGAAGACCAAATCAGCAAGTCAAAGTGAGTCAATTACATTTTTAGTGCAGAAACACCTGGGTCTGATGGTAGCCGATAACAAGAGTCTGTTCAATTCTGTAGATTCAATTTTCCTGCTGTGTTTTTTCAAAATAAGTTACATCGTCTCTGGGACGTCCTTTTCTTCCTGGGATACACCACTCCCCATAGCTCTCAGCGCCTTACCCTCCGTCCAGTGGAAAGGTCGATGGCACCACGGGCTTCATTTCAGCCCCCGGGGTTCATTTCAGCCGCCCATGAAATTCAGCCCAGCATCGTCACCAGTACAATCACCAGCTGCCTATTTAAGTCCCTGTTCAGGTGCCATTTGTGACAACTAATTGCATGGACTCAGACCAGCAGGGATGCTGAGACCTTTATTGTGAGAAACAAGCTGGTTTTATACACTTCTTTAAGACACAGTATTCCCTTATACGGTATTTTTCGCTAAGTGACCTAACTCACATTGCCATGTCAGCAACACCCTTTAATGTCCTTATATGGGAGTGATCACGTGGTGTTCACTTGTCTGGCAGGCTTCTCTCCGTAGGGCGTCTGCCATGTCGCATTTCTTCCCCCAAGGTCTGGTGGAGACAAGATTCTCTGTTCTGCCGTGGTGTTCTGCAGGAACGTCCTACTGCCTGTAGCTCAATTCCATCTTATCTCCTCTACACATCGCAGTAATGCAATGTTACTCTTCCTGAAGGTGCCAGAAAATAATATTTTAAGTAAGATCAGCACAGAAAACAGTGACTATTGGTCTAATCCAGAATTAATGTGCCGCAACTGTGTACAATATTCAGAAGAAAACCAACAGTATTTCCTCTGGGATTTTCCAGGACTAAACTATCCCTTACATTCTCTGCTCAGGTTCGTAAGAGAGCAGTGTGCCAGTGACAAAGATGAAACCTCCACTGAGTGTGTTTTCAGATTTTTGGACAAAAATATTGAAAAATACTAACAACAAACATAAAATGAATGCAAACTAACCTGTTATTTGTGTATCTAATGTGTCACTATACTTGATGTAGATGCCAGAGTCATATTACTTGCATTTATTAGCTAAAAGAGATACCAAAGCAAACCCCAACCAGATAAACAGACCCCAGTAGAATTTTGTCCTATTTAGACAGGATTTTTATCTAATGTATCTGGGTAAGCCATGGTAGGGAAAGGAAAGCAAAACTCATTTTCCAATTAATATTCTTCGTTATATGCCTGTGGAGGGCAAAGACCACTGTTTCCCATAACTATTGCAAAACTCCTAATGTTCTAGAGATGTTAGAGCACATGAGAAAGAATTAAAACTCATCTTTTATAAATGCAAATCCTTTATTTCATTAACACTTTTCCTACTGATAAGGACTTATTTTTTTGTTTTGAAATCTAGCTTGTTTGATTTCACACTACAAATCAATAATAAATTAGTATATTAATTATGAATCTGCTTTGTTTAATGATATTATTCCACTTCCAAAATTAGGAAAGCCACTTCTTTTTCCATCCATATACATGACTTGATCTGTTAGATATTCCCTTTATTTTCCCATGCCTTCCGTTTAATATAGATTTTAAGCCAGAAGAAGTTTAAGCAATTAAATCTTTGCAGAAGATGATAAAGTCTTCCAATTAAAAGTAAACTTATATTTTGACCTGTGTAGCCTTTTATAATGTACCTTCCTTTATTTATTCAGTGGAAAGCTGCTACAGGAGAATTTAAGGTGGTAGCTACGGTACTTTTTTCTCTCTGAAACCTGAGTCTGTCTGGTTATTATGCTCTTCCTTGGTTACCTGCTGCTTCCTAATCTTTCTGTCCCTGTGCTTGGGCTCATTTATAATAATCCATTTTAATTAAAGCTCTCTACCTCAGTATTAGGCCAAAAAGAGAAATGTAAAAAGTGATGGTTAAAAATACACATTTCGCTATATGACTGGAATCAACCCAAACCTCTTTGGTACTGTGGTTAATTTTATTTTTTGTAAAGGAAATCTTCTTCTGGTCCTATTTGGTTTATTATTTTGTTCACTATTGTGAACTGAAGTATTGAAAAAAATGAGGTTTTTTGTGAAAGTAGTTCTGAGAGTATTTGTCTTCTATTTGAAATGTGCAATTTTATAACCGTACCTCCCAATTGGTATAACTGTACCTCCTATTCAGATTCCCTTCATATCAGCTTCAGGCAGTGGACTTATTTTACTTGTACTCAGCAAAATTTTGAATGCTGTGTATCTGGTATGATTCCATTACTTTTTAAATGGTCTGAGAATGAGATGCTCGGATGTACAATAAACGGGAAGAGAAATATTTTTCTCATGTTACGCTACCATGATTACAGGAAACCTTTTTTTTCTATGAGAACATATTTACGACAACTCCTCATACAGGTTTTCTTCTTCATATAATTAGACTGTTGATCTGTAAGTCCCTTCCAACCCAAGATATTCTACGATACCTCTGATGCGCACATAAGAATTAATATACTAATTTACCAACCGTGGCCAGGATATAACTTGAAGTAGAAAATGCTTTTTCGATGTTCATGATGTAGCACTTATACACTGCTATCATTGTCACAGTGTGGTGAAAACCAAAAGAATAATAGAAAGAGGTAGACATGAATGATATAAAAAGAGTTAATGGTAAAGGTGGGGTAAAAGACTTTTTTCAAGCTTGTTAGAATGGCTTGCCTTTTCACAGACTGCAGTCTCATTTGCTGGTAATTGGATAGTGGGTAGGAATTGTTACTATCTTTTCCCATGAGAGGACTGATCTTAAAAATTTATAGGAAGACTGAGTTGAGTGTCTATATTCCAGATAGCTCTGCACATGAACCAGATATTGCTGTTCTATTACTATATTACATACAGCTAGGAAACCTTCTGTCGTGGATTGACAGGTTTCTAGGTGAATTTCACCCTGCCAGGTCCTTTGGACGTGACAGGGTATCGTGGGCTAATGACATTCAAG